>JAOVYX010002488.1:949-11747 GCA_035668315.1 Drosera spatulata
CAAATCTATAGTCTATAGTAGGGATGTTGTGTTCATTGATATACAAGACAAGGAGACAGTACAATAATCTAAATTGTCGTGCATAAGGCTTATGGTCGTGCATAAGGCACCTTATCTATCACATATTCATGTGTTCGGTTGTGATGTATATATTCATGTAACAAGTGAGCAAAAAACCAAGCTTGACAACAAATCTAAGAAATGCAAGTTCATCGATCACAAAGATAGTGTCAAGAGTTACAAGTTATAGAATGCGGTTAGCAAATCTATAGTCTATAGTAGGGATGTTGTGTTCATTGATATACAAGACAAGGAGACAGTACAATAATCTAAATTGTTTGAATCGACAGAGAAAGTTTAGATGTGAAGGTGTTCACATTACAGATACAACTTCAGAGTCAGGTAAATGATCATGTTGATGGTGCAGATAATGATCATGCAGAAGATCAGGTATTGTACCTATTGAGGAGATGAGTTTGTCCATGTATCAGATATTGTACCTATTGAGGAGAAGACACCGGATCCTAGAGTGTGCATGACCGAAGAAACCTATTGTTCGATATTCTCTGGGTGCTTATAGTGCGTTTCATACTTTGAGCGTTACTGGTAGTGAGCCAAATAGAGTAAAGGAGACGAGATCCACGAATGATATACTTCAGTGGTGCTTGTCATTAATTAGAAAATGCACTCTTTGGAGAAGAACAATACATGGAGCTTATGTGAGCTGCCTGCTGGTAGAAAGCCAGTTGGTACTTGGTTATAAGGGGATCTTCAAGCAAAAACTGAAGGTGGATGGTTCCTTGGAGAGGTACAAGTCAAGGTTAGTCGCCAAGGGCTATTCACAGATCCAAGGACTCGATTATGATCAGATTTTCTTGCTTGTGATGAAGTTGACAACGATTAGATTTATGCTAGCTATTACTGGTGCCTGTGATTTGAAGGTTGAGCAATAAGATGTCAAGACCACATTCGTTCATGGTGATTTAGAGGAGGTAATATACATGAAACAGCCAAAGTTAGTGATAAAAGGGAAAGAAAATCTGGTGTAGAGTTGAAGAACTCCTTGTATCGACTTAATTAAGCATGCCCCTAGGTGTTGGTACCAAAAATTTGATACGTGTGTTCAACAGCTTGGTTTCATTTGCAGTGAGTCTGACCATTATGTCTTCATGAAAAAGATTGATAAAGACTTTGTTTATTTGCTGTTATATGTAAATGATATGCTGCTGATAGAAAACTGCTTGAAGCTGATCAAGTTTGTGAAGGGTATGTCAACATAGAATTTTGAGATGAAGGATCCTGACCTCGCTAACTTCATCTTGGGAATGCAAATTACTCGTGATCGTGCTAGCAAGAAATTATGGTTTGATCTGAAGAAGTACGTGGAAGAAATTTAACATGCTGGACGGTAAACTATAGAGTTCTCTCATGCCTCTCGAAACTAAGTTGCTTGCGAAGCAGTGTCCAAAGAAAGTTAATGAGATTGAAGAGATGTCATGTATTCCATATGCAAGTGCAATTAGTAGTCTTATGTATGCTATAGTGAGCACACCACCTGATATTGCTCATGTAGTAGGAGTATTCCGTCAATAAATGTCAAATCTCGATAAGGAGCATTGGTCAGACGTGAAGAGAGTTCTCACATATCTTCGAGGCACTTCATGCTATTTGTTGTGTTTTGAAGGTACCGATAGTGAGAGTGATCTTCAATTAGAAAGTTATGTTGATACGGACTGAGAAGATGAAATGGATAGGAAGAGGTCTACCAGTGGATATGCTTTCAACTTGTTTGGTACAATGGTGAGTTGGATTAGTAGAAGACAGAGTGTAGTAGCACTATCATCGATAAAAGCTGAGTATATGGCTTTGACTCATGCGGGTAAGGAAGTTGTGTGATTACGAAGACTAAGTAGTAAGTTTGATTTTTAGGTCAAACTGGTGGAGCAGAAATGTGACAATCAGGGATCACTTTATTTGGCTAGAAACCCAACGTATCATTCTCGTACTAAGCATATCAAAGGTCAATATCATTTAATCTGTGAAAAGATCGTGAAGAAGGTGTTGTTGTTGGAAAAAATTGATGCTTCTTTGAACAGTGTAGATTTCTTGACTACAGCAGTTAGTCATTCAAAGTTCAATTAGTGCTCGACTGAGGTTGGTTTGAAACATTTGACTGTTAGGATGATATCAATTTGTGTGCAGTATTGAACCAGTGAGAGATTGTTGAGGATGTCAACTACTTCATATCCCCGACAGATGTTTGCTAGGCTTAGTCTATATAGGGGGTTTCGCTCCCCGATCAGTGGACGGGATATCTAATATGATAGAGTCCTGTGAAAAGGTGATTGTGTCAAGAAAGACAAAATGGCTTTCAGCACGGGCCGTACGTGCTAAGTACGACTGTGCCTGATGAACCGTGGTGTGGCACTGGACACGAGCTAGGAGGTCGTGTGCCTCCATGTATGTGGACTGAATGGAGACATTACGCACGGCCCAAGCAGGCTATGCCTTTTGGTTCATCTTCAAGATTTAATTTATTTAAATTTTTTTTAAGTGGGTGTAAAAATATAACCAATATAATTAATTGATCTGATGAGTAAAAACGATCTAATACGACCTGTAATCTTTTCTTCGCATAATATTTTATTTCCACGGTTTGTGATGATATGTTACAGGTTTTTCTTTCGATACTCACGTTTTTCTCATTAATTCTCATGTTATACGTTGTTATTTATTTCGATCTAATATCTTCAATCCTTTTAGAGAGAAGCAGTGACAAAGAGAGGAAGAAGAGAATCGAGAGTGGGGAGTTGGTGTCAAGTACGGTGATTCCTTGTGTGAAATTTTTTTAAAGTGATCTTATCATTGAAAATAAATCTTCAAAGTAATAACTCATGTAAATTGTTACAGTATTATTTTAGGTTCCTTACTTTTACTACACTTGACTAATCGAAATTTCTTTCAAGATCGAATAAACCTAACCACAAAGTTACATAAACGGCTTCACCTTTACATCTCTATCTCTACCTAACCTACCAATAGAGCCAAAAACATTATTGTATGTAGACAAACATCATGACCAAGTGCTCGCTTTACCCGCTTCTTTGTGTACTGTTTTACTCTTCTTTCTACCCAACAACTTCCAAGAGAGTCGTGTTAATCGCATCTTAATCCACAGCTCATTTATTGGTTGCGTATCTTTAATTACACTTTGTCTTTCCTATTGATTGCTCTCTCTTAACTTCTAGGACTCTATCATGATGTAAAACCAGACTTTCAAGCCAAAATTGATTTACCATAAATTCTTTATGAATTATTTGATTTTGATATATGATTTTGTTTTGAATTTTAAAAATATATGAATTATTATATTATTAATTTTTAAAATCATATTTCTTATCAAAATATTCCATTTTATTTTAAAACTTAGGATTAATATCACTTTCCTTTTATCAAAAACATACAATAACTCTGACCTACAGTATGGGTTATCTGACATCCTGATGTATTTCAAAATCTATGTACACAAATACGCATGACAGGCGGCAGTATCGATAACCTTATGAAGATCGATAATCTTATGAAGTTCTGACACTTGACTCGTTGCTCGACTTTCTGCTTGATGTCTGTTAGCGAGGAAGAGATTCTTTCTCCGGGGTCAGCAGATAGACTTGATAGTCGAAATAGAGTAGATAGACTTCCAATTCCACAGAGGTATTCGAGTCAGCACCAGATCTCTTAGACAGAAATGCGTGAAATAACTGTACACAATACCCTTCAAAGGTCACCTCACCAGAGGCATGAAAACGACCCAAGCGATGCACCAAACCAATAGGCACGAAAATGATCGGTATGATCGGTCTCACGAGGAACAAACTACAAGTTCCATATGTATTTCTAATGGTATGATAATATAACCATTCATTAGTACAAGGAGATCGTAACCCATTTGTAACAAAAAAACCACAAAAGGGATTCCTTTCTCAAACCCACACGATTACCTCTAACGTGCCTCAAAAAATACATAGCAGCATCACCTTCATCTCTATGCTTACTCTATATCCCTAGTAACATTACCCCCACCACAAAAAGAACCCAAAAAACAAAATAACACACGTATTAGATCAGGATAAGCAAAATTTTCATGGCTTAATCACCATGAGAGACGCCAAGCCTCCGACCTTGGAACCGACTCTTGAACCAACCTTGTCGTGAACACTAGGAATCATAATTCCAACCACATTCGCATTCTCTGCCTTATCTTCAGGCGGACTCTCTGACATAGAAAATACTGTCTCGAACTTCATATTGGCATCAACGATCTGTGCAACCTTAAACTTGAAAACATCACTGCTGATGGCATCAAGGTTAACAGCGTTCATTGGGGCCGGCATGGGAGTGGGGGTGTTGCTGATGAGTTCAGAATTGGAGGGAAAGCGGCTGTGCGGCGAGAGCCATTTGGCACAGACATACTCTGTCCTGCGCCAAGGAGGGAGATGCATTCCTTTCTTCTTCAGACTCTGTTTTGCTGCCTCAGAGGTGAGGGTAATGATCCTGGACAGACGGTCTGATTTGCCCACGAAGATGTAAGGGAGGGTCAGAAGAATCGCTTTGTAAGCCTTGGTCGCCTTGGCGATCTCGAATTCTGATCTGAAATCAATGTCAACGATCAGTCTCTCGCCCTGAACGATCACTTCTATGTACTGATATTCTCCTGCACAACAATATAGAATGCAAACTTAGATACCTCAAAACAGACAAATGACAAGGTAAGCACTGCTGGATAAGGGAAAGGACCGCTAGGGATAAAACTCTTATCCAAACAGCCAACACAAACAAAGAACTTCCATCAGCCAAGCAAATCCTGATTATCATCTCAGCTATTTCATCCAACCCTTCTAATAAGGCATCGCTATGATTCCATCCAACTAAATAACGTCGAAGAAAAGTACATTAAAGCATCGACCAATGTCTAGAAACCAGAAAAATTCGAACTGGTATGGTGCTAAAAACATGCCTATAATAACACAATCTGCTTAGCCCAAAAACCTCGACTGATATTATATTGGATCACATATGAGAACTGGCACAATCCAATAACATGATTGTTTTTGCCAATTGATAAGAACATCAAATACAAATGCTAAACATGCCTAAACAAATCACATGAGAATCAATTCGCAACACCAAGCAAACAGAAGTCCCCAAGCACCACCAAATTCACATGAACACCCAATCGATATCCCGTTTCTTCAAACCAATACCCAACTGACCCAAGATTAAGACTCGAATCTCTACTTCTCGAATCAACAGGATGCAGCGCTCCGATTAATATCAGAGCATGCAGTCTCTCGTTTTAATAAGATTGGGAATTAACAAATCCGATAACTACGGCAAACATACAAGACATCACTAAAAACACATCACTTATATCGAACACCAAACATCAAGACCATAACTTTCCATATCACTCTGTATCTGAACATGCCCAATTGAGTTAGACTCAAAATGAATTTAACTATACCTGCAGGAAAGGAAGGCGACTTCTCCCATTTCGATTCGCAAACAGAAGCATCAAACCCGATCGCAACCAACCCCTCCGTCACAACCCTCCCGAAATCCGACTTCCTCTTACACACCGCCTTGTTCCTCTCCACGATCTTAACCGTCTCCGCCATCACGCTCTTCTCATTCACTCCCACACACCCCATCAATCCCTACAAACACCAAAACATCAAACAGGTTATTATTAAACCTCGACATCAATTGATAACGAGAGAAGTAACTCAGAATCTGATATACTCACTGACTACCTTGAGAAGTTCAGAAACGTCTGAGGAAGGAATTGAGTACTCTCCTTCATCATCAGAGGACCCGTTGAAGCAGTTGCAGCGACTCCTCCCGCACTTCACCACCGCCTGGTTCCTCTCATTCACTCCTTCCTCGATGAAGTTCTGCACCATCCGGTCCAGACACACCGAGCTCAGCTCCAACTCCCCCGACCCCTCCTTCCTCAACTGAACCGGCACCGGCACCGGAGCCACAGTCGCGGCATCATCTGTTACCTTCTCCGGTCCTGAGATTCGGAACAGTCGCCTCAGCCGTGACTTCATCACCGGCTTCACCGGCTCTGATGCCGGCAACGCGGGTTCCTCGGCCGGCATCGTGGCCCCATCGATCGGTTGGATTTTCGTCAACGAAGGCATCACTGACTGGAAGATATTTGATGTTTTTCGAAATTATCGGCGAAGAACGTCGATTTCGGGTTCACAGAGCATATTCGGAGAGCTCTGAAAAAGCATCAATTTCGAGAGAATTTTTGGGGAAACGATTACTTCGAAGACAACTACATCGCCAACATCAACAACTCAGATTCCAAAAAAAACTGCAGAGTTGTGCTGCAAAAAATCATCACAGAAATCGAACGAAAAATTACACAAAAGAACTTTTTTTTTAGTTTTTTTTTTTAAAAAGAAATCCTAGTCGAACTCCTCCAGATTCCGAAAATCGGAGATTAAAAACAAGAAATTCGCCTGAAAATCTAACAAAATCAGCGAATTTCCTTCAAATCTAAAGCGAAAAACGTGGGGGAAAAAAACAAGAAAATGCTTTGAAGGTTCATCCTCGGTCTCTCTCACGGATCAACGCATACTCACTATCGATTCCATATCCATAAACTCGATTCCAAATCCAAAAACGAAACAGACCTCGATTTAGGGTTTCGAGATGTACAATCTTCGCTCAGATATCAAGTGTAAGACTCCGAGTCGATTCCTCGACGGCCATGGTTTTACACCGGAGATGACGTCAGAGTTCCGGCACTAGTCGCCGAAGAACGAAGAGTGCGTGAGAGAGAGAGTGTGTGGAAATGTGTGTTGTGTGTGTGTTTGGTGGAGCAGTTGATGACCAATGAGGCGAGATGCAAAATCTGTGAGCCCATTTTTATAGGGAGAAAATTGGAAATGAGACGAGGATTTGAGGAGGATTTTCTGTGTTGGGGTGATGACTAGGATGGGGGAGAGGTGCCACGGTGGTTAACACGCTGGAGAGACGGGAGTGTTGGGGATGAGCCGTTTCGGAGAGGAGTCACGTGGTCAGCGTGAGCAAGACCACCGCTTGGGGTGCGGAGGAAGAGGGGGCGGCTCACGTGGCGGACTAGTCAATTTCAATGGATCTAGTTAAGAGCTGATCTGTCCAATTTATATTAAACGTATTTTTTTTATAAAAATTTATGTTTATATTGATTTTTAGATATAAAAATTAAATTATTTTTTATTTATGTGAATATAAGGATAGAGAAAAAGAATTGGAGAAAAAATGATAATAGGATGAGTTAATGTGGTATAAACTAAAAAATAGAATTATTTTGACATTTTTGAAAAAAAAAATTTCAAATGAGATAATGTTAGAATTATTATGCAACATCCAAAAAAATATTATATTTATTATGGGACGGAGAGAATAATATGATATAAATATGGAATTAAAGATCGTGTGTCATAACATAATATGTCTATTAATAAATAAATAATTAAGATTAAATCTACATAGATAAAGGATTGAGATTAAAATATTAGGTTTTAATCTTAACAATTCATCTTAGCTCTTTTAATTTCAACTGTTTATTTTTTATTAGATACATATGTAATGACGGATATTGCATTTTCTCTAGAAGTATATATGTAAAATTTGGAATAGTACTCCCTCTGATGCAATTTACAAGGAATAATTGTTCAACATATGTATAAAAGTTAAATCATTTATATATTATTAAAATATATAATCTAAATTATCAATTATATTTCATGATAATTTTATAAAAGATTATATTTAACTGTTTCACAAAACGAGTTAAAATTCGTATCTATAATTATATATAATCAAATCGTTGCATTTATATTATGACGGAGGAAATGTATGATTAGATGAGGAAGTAATATTCGGCATTATCAACAAGTGCTATGTTATTTTGCGTTCTAATTATCCTGATTCAACTTAAAAGATTTTGAAACTTCTCAAAATGAAAATTTAAAAGGTTTTGAAGCTTAATTGTGTTAACACATATCTGAATCTAGGACACGTGTGGAAGGATACTGACGGGCTAATGTGGGGAAGAAAGGGATTAACCACCTAATCCCATTTTTAAAGCAACACTAATCCTGTTCAGAACCACCCTTTTTATCCCTATTTACAAACCGAGACGTTTAATCCACCCAAAAGGCCCAACCCCATCCTTCGTGTCAAATCATGATTGGGAGAGACCCCCATAATGACTATATTAGCTCGACACAACTCCATGATTTACAAAATGTGCCACCGGATTAGGAAAACAACTTATCCTCTAATCTCAAACAAACACGATAAACCCAAAAACATCAAAAAAGGAATTGATATACCTCCAAAACATGTCAAGAGATGAGGATTTTTTGGTCACAAAATTTTTGTCGGTGGAGTGGATTGGATGCATCATTTTAAACCTTAGATACAGCATCTCCCACCAAAATAAGATTTTTTTTTTTGTTTTTTTATAGGACGTTTATCGTGGATAAAGTCTCACTGGTTCATTGATTCATTTAAAACAAGAGATAAATTGGATAAAAATTTTAAATATAAGTTTTTTTTATATTTTGATCTTAATTTGGATTTATAAATTATAAATAAAAAATTTATAAATTATATATCATACTCTGTGAATTGTAATAAAACTTATATTTGGGACTTTTCAACAATTCTTTCTAAAAAACAATAATAAAACTATCTACTAATAACATAAGGATTAAATTAATTTTTTTTTTATTCATTGATGTTATTAATAGATAGTTTTTGCTGTACTTTTCTTAAATCGTTTCAATAACTTGTCATTGTATCTGGGATATACTCACCTTGGTAAATTAGTTGTTAAATTTTATCACGTAACACGAGTGTGAGTTAAATCTACAAAGTGACAAGCGATTTTCTCAAGAAAAACAACTATGTGGTCAATTTTACGACTGAAGTTAGAATTTCATCCCAGCATATAAGAACAGTCGAGCCCTTGAAATCAAATCAGAAACAAAAGCTTCCCCACAAAGGAATCCGGATAAACTTCAAGGGAGGGAAGGGGTGCGATCGTCAATTAATAAAATCGCAATAATTTCGACGGTCATTTCGGTGCTGCAGAACGGTGACAATTCCGCCTCTGAGTACTAATTTCCCATCGCCCCCAGCAGCGGGCCCCACGCTATGACTGACTATTACTCTGCACCTTCCTCATCTGTCAATTGACCAAACTACCCCTTCCTTTCACTCTCTTTATCAAACCACAACAGAAACGACAAAACAAAGGCAAAATCGTCAATGAAACAAAAGATAACCCTATGTACAGTAAAATAAAAATAGTCGGTGGGAAAGAGAAAAGAGAGAGTGAAGTTAAGTTACCGCGTCGCATGGTAATTGATTGCGGATCGGATAAAGGGGTAAAGTAATTATTCGGATTTGTGGGGTCCGCATCGCAATATTATCGCTCTCTCGATCGTTGGCGGGTCCCATGCCTTTTGAATTTACAAATCGCACTATGTTCTGTGAGGCCCAAATTTTTTTTAGAGTATAGGATAAGGTTAAAATGAGAAACTGGGGGTTATGATACAAAGATGAGGCGGTTTGGGTTTGTCGTGTAGTGAGTACACATGTCGGGAGCAGATGTATACGGCTGCTTGAGTTGATGACACGTGGATTATAGGTGGCTTTGAGCGAGGGTCTAGTTGGTTTGTGTTGATTATTGAAACCACTAACGTTCATTCGTATCTTTTAAAAATAATAAATAAATAAATAAATAACGTCCATATTCGATTTTTTCCCTTAATTTTAAAATGGATATCTTATATAATTTTAATTACATAAAAATATCATCATCATTTTTTATTCTTTATAAATATCAATAAAATAAATCATTATAATTTTATTTTTATAAGATTTGAATTTCTAACCCTAATTTAAATTACATTAACCACCTTACTGTCGACTTAAACTTGTCTTCACCGAAAATCGTCCTCGCCAATCAGTACGTCATCACTATCCGTCACTACATCATCACCATTCGTCAGTACGCCACCATAGCCACCACCACGCATCATCATTCGCCAATACGTCATCATCGCACATCACCATCCAGAACAGTACGCCACCATCATCCCCTTAGTATACTCGCGTCGCCATCACCATCCCCAATCCCCTTCACCTCACCCCAAATCAATCCAGTTAGGATTTCTCAATTTCAATTTCCCACAAATCATGTCCACTTTCCTGCAGATCTCATCACCCGTGTCCACCTCGTGCCCCAATTCACCTCCATCCACGATCAGTTCCCTTCAACAAAATTGGAGACGTCAAGTCCCTCGGCCGATGCTCCCTCGTATCCCACTGATATCACTCCCTAGTCCCTCGAGTAGACAGCGTTGCATTGGCAATGGCATGGTGAGGAAAGATGAGATGACGTGTGGTGGAGAGGTTACCATGGTGTTGGCGACGATGGTGTGGGGGAGGAGAAGGAATACGACAATGGCACGTAAGAGAAGGAAGGGGATTGAGAAGTTCAATGAAATTAGGATTACCCAGTAGGTATTTAGAAGATTGAGGCAGTTTACTGAACATAATTTTTTACAACGAAAAAAAATAAAATGGGATATTTTTTTGTTATTATTTTTATAAGGTTTTATCTCAGAGTAATTTTTTTCGTTAAAATTGAAGGCCCTTATATTTTTATAAAAAAAAAATAAGGTCATTTGTTAAAAAAATAAACAAATTGTACTTGTACTCATAT
>JAOVYX010002489.1:0-11745 GCA_035668315.1 Drosera spatulata
AGATAGAATACTGAAGTTCTGTTCCACCGGTAGTTGTATACTTGTATGTGATTCTTTCGATTGATGGTCTGCTAGAAGCTGGGGTAGTCTCTTCCAGCAGTGACATTCTTTGTTCTGTCTTGCAAGAAAGCATGTGTTCTTCCTTTCGATTTGCTGGCTCGCTTTGCTTCCTTGTTAGGCAATGCTTAAAAGTTTTATTCAGTTCTGTAGAAAAAGGAAGCATTATCTATGCTGAAGAATTCTAGTTCACGTTTTTGTCCCTTATTTTTTGCTATAAGTTTCAATCATGCAAATCTTATCCTTTTGTTATCATAATCGCTAGCAATTATGTTCATGATCTCTTTGTGCTCGGATCTGCGGGAGATATTCGGAGACTGGAACCAGGATTTCGCTGTTTTTAAGTGTTTTTGTTATGGATGATGAACTCTTCATTGGACTGTCCACATTTGTGAAAACTACTGCTTTCTTGAAGATGTTTGTTTTTGTTGGGCGATTGACAAATGATGCATGCATGGATTTACAAGTCCTGCTTTTTGAAATGGAAGTTCTGATCAATATGTTCTGCCTATGTATCTTCTTCCGATCACGGTTTACATGCCGTCTGCCTTGTTTTCTGCCATGTAATTCATCTATGATATGTGATTTGTGAAACAATATGCTGTGTCTATGATCAAGCTAGACATGACGAGCCTACATATAGCATGATTCAGAAAGGTTACAGTGCCAATTAAAATTTCATTCCGGGAGATAGTCCTAAGATGTTTGCATTTGGTAATGTTGTTCTAATATCACCAAACGACTAATTTCAGTTTCTCTCCCCTCTTTTGGCCAAAGGATATATATAAGGGTTGTTCTAATGTTGTTCTAGAGTCATGATTTTCTAGTTTTGTCTTTTAAGATTTATGTATATCACTTTATGTTATAGGAATATTTGACGGAATTAAATGGATACGTTTATTTATTTTTTTTTCATAAGATGTCGAAATCCTGAGCTTATGGTCAAAGATTAACGAATGCGTTGCTAATTTACTTAAAGATTAACGAATGTATTGTTAATCATGATTTTCTAATGTTATTTTTTAAGATTTACGTACATCATTTTGTACTATAAAAATGTCCTTTTTATCGCCTACACTTATATCCTTAAATCCAATCCGAGGGTGACATGACACATAATTAAATCCTCTGAAGACCGACACCATTTGTAGTAATCGTAGTTAAACGCTTAAAGCTAGTATGACGTTTCAAAGCTTTATGTCAACAAAGTTGAAGCCTATGACATCTTACAGCTTACGTCAGCGCAACGCATTGCTCGCTGGAACAACACATGACGCTGAAATTAAAGGCGTGATGTATATATAGTAAATGAAGAATTCAATAAAAGTATCGACCATTAAGAATTCAATAAAAGCAGGGGCTACGCTTATCCAATAAAAGAGAATAATCTCAATTGATGATATGTTTTGGATTTGGCAAATGCAAATCAACTCCATCTTCAATATACTCTCTCTATCTCACATAAATTATATTAATACTTATTAAATCGGATCGTCCCAAATAAATTATACTATCTTCATCTCAATTTAAGTGAAATTATTTGATTCGACACACAATTTTATGTATGTATTATATTTTTATGAAATTTTATTTTAAAAAATAATATTTTTTTAATGATAATGAGATGTAAGTGGGATTTATGAGAGAGAAGTAGGAAGGAGAAGACGAGACATTTTGATTATATTAATATAAATTGATTAAGAAATAATGAAAGAATAAAAATGTTATAAATACATTGGGATGGAGAGAGTAATATTTTTTTAATTAATACTTCCTTCGTTCCCATTTAAATGAAACTGTTTAATGCGACACGCAGTTTTATATGTGTGCTGAATTTTTTTGGAATTTGATGAAGATAGTATTTTTTTTAGTGATAATGAGATTCACTATAGCAGTTGTAAGAGGATATAGTGAGAGTACTGTAACAGATGATGATTATTGGTATTCTTTTCTATGAAAAAGGTTATTACAATTGGAAAGAATTGAAAATCTTACAATTAAAATGGGACAACTCAATAAAAAAGTGTTATAATTAAATTGGAACGAATTAAGTAACTTTTTTCCATAAAAAATACTCCCTTCGTTCCGAATAAATTGCAAAGAGCTGACTTAACATGATAATTAACAAGTGTGTTGACTTTGTAAATTTTTATCATTTTTTTCTGATGAGTATGAAGAGGAAAGTGTGAGTGGATGGTGTAAAGATTCGAAAAATTTGAGATAATTTATTTTCTCACATAATAACAAAAATAGTATATTACTGAACGTCGTAATTTATACAATGAGGTTATAAAATTTGTTTGTCACAAATCATGACAAAAATATGATAAGGACCTGAAAAATCTGTAAAATTTAGTTTCATAATAATTAACTTGAATAGTAAATAATCGTATGTTATAATTTATTTTACGGGATTAAAAGACTTGTTTGGCGATATAATAAGGACATAATATAAAATATGAATAAAATACAAACGTAATACGCAAATATGGGAAAGTACGGTCTTAATATGAAAACAACGTATTTATACGAAAAATGACCTAAACCTAATTTTGGCACTTATTTTCCTTTATGTCAATTTCTACTCCATCTAAACTAAATTAATTATCCACTAATTATACAATAAATACCCATTAATTATCCACTAAAATTATTTTAATTGATGTAGTTTTTTATAAATAGAAGCTCTTTTCTCCTTGTAATTTTTCTTACAAGCATAATAACACTTTTATCATGCAAGTGAAGAGATAAGCAATAAAAGAGAAGAAGGAGAGTTTGAGGAGAAGAGTAGAAGTTAGGGTTATAAGGCGATAAGAGTCCTTCATCATTAATAAGAGAAGATAATCATCTTATTTAGAAAATTTGTGAAAAATCATAGACTATGTGATAAATTTCGATTTTAATATATATTGAATTCTCATGTGTTAGTTTATGATAAAATTGATAGATCATGATTTGAATTTGTGAATCTCAAGATATAAATTAAAACGTGCGGATATGTTAATCTATAAAAATTGATTACGGGGATCACTTTATGACTTGATCAGGAATTAAACAAAAAGTGTTAGAAAACAAAACTTATATTAATGTAAAGCCCTTGAAGTCTAGTTTCCAGAACAGTTTAAAAATTTAGATTTGGAGTTGTATGCAAGATTTACAAACTGATTAGTAAAGTAATGTCAAACTGTCTGATTTAGCAGAAAATATAAACTTAAACGAATAAACTGCTATTATTGATAAGATTTCATGATAAAACTCTGATTCTATGCAAATATTATAGAGTATAGTTTATTTAAAATTTTACGAAATAATTTTTGAAGCTGTATACGAGAAGTTATAGATTTAAATGTATCAAAGTGTCATGTTGAACAGAATCAAAAAATAAATCATTTTGATCCCGAAACAACTTCAAATGTTCACAAATACTTCTAATGATGATAAATACATAAAATATTATTATCAAAATAAGTATCAAAGACTTTTCTCAAGGCTTGATATCACCATATAATATTACTATGGCGGTTTTTCACAAATATATTTAACACCATAAGGTGAACAGTCATTCACAAGGGTGTGTCTTAATACGCATATTTTATTGTATTATAGCATTTTAAAAAGCTGCTCGTTGTCACTTAAGGGCGAGACTGAGCATGTGTATGTGAAGAACTGTGCTAAAAGGTAACATTTAAATTTATTGTGTGTGACGATGCGTATTATTATACCGTGAGTATAATAATATGCGTTGAAATCTTTGGTCGTAGTCACTAATTGTATTTGACATAAAATGTGTTCCGACGTACCTTATTGTCTATCACTTGTTGTGCGTCGTGATAAGATGATTTGTGTATTTGTGTTATGTCTTATTTGCTGATATAAATGGATGAGTGAATGAAAGGAGCATAAATTCATAATTGGTGGGATAACTCCGTGGTATAAAACATAAAAAATATTATGTATGTCGTATGTGTTATACAGTGACTTGGTGATGACATTCTTTCATTGACCTTGTGAGGTCGTTTTCGGATGAGGATATCTCACTGCTGGAGACCCTGAGTTTCGGTTTGACTGATCTCTTTTCACGGATGTCCCTTTTATTAAAGTTGAAGAGAGCTTACTTATGAAATTAAATAAATCTCGTCAAGGGCACAATTATAGCATTGAAATTATCTATTGTCTGTCGTCTCTGTATGTTTGATATAATGATAAGTATAATAAAGTTTTAAGTGAACTGTTGAGTGTAGCAGTGCGTGAGACTTAGACTGGGGACCTGTTATGTCACAGTGTCATTGTCTCAGTTTGTTTGATATAGAGATTTTAACTGTCATACCATAAAGGGTATGACAGTAGTAATGACGTCGATAATGTTTGAAGTGTCGATGGACGCATAGTTTCAAGTATTGTTACGTGATGTTAAATGTGTTTATGTGCTTATGTGATTAAAATGAATCACTGGTATGCTTGTGATGATAATTGTGAATGTCAGATTGACATGCTAATTCTAGAGTGCTGGAATAAAGGATCCAAATGATCATTTTTTTTTATTACCTTCTTCTCTCGTGCAACCTTTGATAAGAGGACCGACACGTTATTAATCTCATATAGTTCACGGTTACTATTTTTTTTTGTCTTTCTTCTTCTCTTTGTTATGGGAGTAAGACTTAAAAAAGAAGTATGATCTACGACTTGATGATAGATGTAGTTTATGTGTGAAAAGTATTATGATCTTAAAAAGATATATAAATTTCGTTGTAAATATGATATTTTGAATTATGATTAAGTACATCAAAAGTTTCTAAACACTTAAAGAAGAAGTGTGACCTACGATTTGATGCTACATGTAGCTTATGTGTGAAAGGTATTATGATCTTAAAAAGAGATATAAATTTCATTGTAAATGTGATATTCTGAGTTATGATTAAGTACATCAAAAGTTTCTAAATTAATGATGTATAAGTGAGCTTAACTTAATTCTTATAAATAAGTCAGGAAATATAGTTTTTGCCTAGTTGAGACGTTGGGTCTAACGACAGTGACGTCATATGTATCGTTAATAAGTAATGAAAAGTCGGGACGTTACAAGTGGAGAGAGAAAAGTCACTGATAAAGGTGATGATCTGATATAAAATATGGGACATTTTGAACGTTTTAATATTTTAAGGTTGTTTTTTACGAAAGTGTTGTCATTTATATTGGACATCCATTTTTAGTAACGTATCGCAATTTATCTAGGATTGAGGGGGTATCAAATTATCCGTACTTTGTATCACATTAATTTAACCAATCATCATTTTTTTTCTTTATCTTTTTTCCTCATTCCTTCCTCTCATACACTCACATGGGTAATTTTATCATTCCTTATAAATTTAACACATATATAAATTATCGTATCGAATAAACCAATTACTTATAATTTATGTGAGATGAAAAAAATATAATACAGGCACAATTTCATCTTTCCTTATAATTTATATGGGATGGAGAAAATATAATACAAAGACAAAGAGATATACTACCTCCATTCCATAATTCTTACAATACTTATGTATTTTGTATTATTTTATACGCATAAATATAAGTCTCGTTTTTATATCAAATCACGTCTAATCGTCCGACAACATGTATTAAGTTAAAATACATAACTTAAACAATCATTGATGTTTTATGATAAATTTATAAAAAAAACTACGTTTGATCGTCGTTATACGTATGCCAGATTTTATATCAATACACGTATCGGATCAAAATATTATAATAATTTTAACACGAAGGGAATATATGAGTGTTGCTTTTCACCCCGGGCCATCACCCCACCAAACCTAACTTTACATTCTTTTCCTACACTAACCCCACTCATTTAACCATTATTTTCATTACTCAAAACTTATAAATTCAAATAACTTTTATGTTATGATTTGTTTATTAAAAATTAATATATGTTCATGATGTATTAAATAAAATCTATAGAATAAGCTTAATATTGAATAGAAAAAATTATATATTTTTTAAAATATATTATAATACTCTTGATTAAAATAATTAAATAAATGAGATCAAATATTGACATTTTAATAATGTCGACAACCCCCAATATTGACAATCCTATAAATGACATCAAAAAAAAATAAAAGATTTTATATTATAAAATCTTAATATATCTTATAAAAAACATTTCTTTCAACAAAATTTTTAAAATCTCATCAAATTTTAGGTTTGCTTTCAGTATTTATCGTTTTCACAAACTCATAGTAATCAAGTCCATTCATATTTGTCTCGTACATAATTGCACGAATGCACAAACAAATTAGTATATTCTATTTTTTGTTTTTCTCCAAAATCCATATGAATAAAGTTACTCACGCATATTATCAACAAGGAGGATAACTTACGCAAATTAATCCTTATCCGTTGTTTCATGATACCCTAGGAGGTGTCGAACCTCTTTGAAGGATGGTTGGTTTTTCTTTTTCTTTGATGAAGGAAGAAGAGTTATTTATTATTGAGTTATTTTTTTTAATTATTCCATCCGTCTCACCTAAATTATGATATATTATTAAATATAATTATCTCATAAAACTTATAATGTTTTCATATGTGGTAAGATTTGGATGACTAAAAATCTATAATATTTTTATTTTATATCATATAAATTTTTGTTATTTTTTTAATTTATCCACCCACAGAGTCATAATTTTATTCTATTTTTTCTATCTCAATCCATTCACATATCAAATTCACTCATAAAAATAAATTTAAAACATATTAATTCGTTAAAATTTCGTAATTTACTCCGGATCCAGAGTACATATCCCCATCGGGTGATTATTACAAAAAAAAAAAAAAAAAAACCTACTGGACCCACACAACTAACAACAGCTCATCCGAAAGCCTGCTTCGAATCCACACATCCAGGCCCAACCCCGTTTGTTTCTTCTTCCTCAAGTCGACCCCCTGCAACTATTCATCCCTGCATCAGATCTCCAACCCCTCTCCCTACATCACTTTCCTCGTCATCGTCTTCTTCATCTGGTAAGTCGACAATCAACTCCACCGAATTCGTATCCAATTTCACGATTCTCGATCCAATTCCTCTTGTTTTCGATGTCTTTATTTCTAGGGTTTTGAGAAGTGTTAGGTGGAAAAAAAAAGCGCGACGATGACGAAGGCAGCGGCGATTGAGGTTCCAGCGAAGGGAGGATTCAGCTTTGATCTATGCAAGAGAAATGATATGTTGTTGAAGAAGGGTGTTCAGATGCCGTCGTTTAGGAAAACCGGCACCACCATTGTCGGTCTCATCTTCCAGGTATTCAAAATTAGGTTTAGAGTTCTTTTATGTGTAATTTGGCCATTTCGTTTTGTCTTCGATGATTTCTATATGTACAACACGAATAAGCTTATGTATTGGCTTACGAGAGCTTGTCCTAAAGCTGGTATCTTGAGTTGAATTGCTGCAGAATCGTGTGAGATACATGATATTGGGATAGTAGACTAGTGGGGAGTTTGCTAGGATATGAATTGCTCATCGTCCTTCGTGCTATTGTTGCATATGCTCGGATGGCTCGGTCGTTCTCAATTAGATGTCTAATAACTTAAATTACATAACTGTAACTACCCAATTGCATATGTGCATATGAACTATTTGCTATGAAATTTGATCCTTAAATTGGCTTGTTTCATGATTTATAAGCTTTAGCTGTCCAAGTTTCTTATTAAGTGATCATTCATGGTTTTTTTTTTTTTTTAATCAATAGGATGGTGTGATTCTTGGAGCAGATACAAGAGCAACAGAGGGACCCATTGTTTGTGACAAGAACTGCGAGAAAATTCATTACATGGCACCGAATATCTATTGTTGTGGTGCTGGGACTGCTGCGGATACAGAGGCAGTGACTGGTAATGCCCTTGTTTGCTTGGAGAATCTACAATAGATTTTTCATCTTTCTTGTTGCTTAACGTTGCCTAGACTCTTGCAAGCGGTGAGATCGCTACACAAAGCTTGCTGGGAAACTTTGAAACTTCGAAGTCGAGAGAGGAGAGCAGGGTTTTATTATGTTGGGGATGTGACATAGATTAGTTATACAACAGTGGGTGGTAATTCTACCTACCTATGAGTTTCGTGATTAGTTTTTGTGCCCGGACAGTAAGACTTGCTAGCCGTTCTTGGTGAAAACTAACAACCAGTTCCGGCCGAACTAAATAAATTTAGGTTGTCAAGCAAAGCAACTAAACTATCATAGTAGGTACAAAGCCTTGAATGTTAATGAGTTCATCAGAATTTGGCTATTGTCTAAGAATATGATAACCATAAGTCTGGACCTTGCTCGAGTTGTTTCACCTTTAAAAAGGTATATCATTATGAATTTTAAAATCAGCAAGAAGGGATAAACTTTTAGATTATACTATGTTGTGGTGTGGTTATGTTGTTTGGCTATGATACATGTTGTGTATGTATACAAGATGTGATAAGTGTGAGAGTGTGAACTTTGGTTACAATGGCCAGTGGTTTTAGCCTCAGGAAGGCATTGAACTATTGGGATTTGGTAAATAAGAAAAAGGGTGAATAGAACTTCCCGAACTATTGTCTTTTAGGTTTAATTTGTTTCTAATGATCCCCACACACACTTGCGAAAAGAGGTGAAAGGCGATGAGTTGGGGCTTTCTGTTATGCCTGAACTCTGAGAAGCAGTTTGTTGAAGACAGTAAGAATCCGACTTATGCTTAGATGTAAAGGGATTAATGTGAAACTTCTAGAAGTTAGCCAATATACTACTTTTGTTGATTTGCATACATTATTTGCTGGGCTATATGTTCATCAGTTTGGTTTGTTTGATATAAGTTAGTACGTAGAACTTGAGTTATAGAACTCGGAAAGGGAAAAAAAAGAAGAAGAAGAAGAAGAAACAAACTCATGACAACATAGCAAGACTTTTAACTTGCTAGTTTGGCTGGATTTTGCTAAGTTTAGCGTTGTGCTACATTGCAAACGTTTTGCTAGTTTGTTGAAGACAGTAAGAATCCGACTTATGCTTAGGTGTAAAGGGATTAATGTGAAACTTCTAGAAGTTAGCCAATATACTACTTTTGTTGATTTGCATACATTATTTGCTGGGCTATATGTTCATCAGTTTGGTTTGTTTGATATAAGTTAGTACGTAGAACTTGAGTTATAGAACTCGGAAAGGGAAAAAAAAGAAGAAGAAGAAGAAGAAACAAACTCATGACAACATAGCAAGACTTTTAACTTGCTAGTTTGGCTGGATTTTGCTAAGTTTAGCGTTGTGCTACATTGCAAACGTATTTTCCGAAATGTTAAATCGTGCCTCCTCCAGTGTAACCTTGATTTTATTCTTTGCAAAGAAGCTGGATAAGTGGAAGAATTGGGTGCATTTCCCTTCACACCATGAAGTGACTCTGAAGTTGTAACCACACAGGTTCTTGCTTTTGTTTTTGACGTTCTGGTTGTTGCAGATATGGTAAGTTCTCAGCTGAAGCTTCATAGATACCACACTGGGCGTGAGTCTAGAGTTGTGACAGCTCTTACTCTTTTGAAGTCCCATCTATTCAGGTAATTTTTCATGCGGCATTAGGTATTTTGAGAGTCCTTGACTGCCATCATCTCTAATACTCCGTAATTAACGTATCGATTATTTCCTCAGCTACCAGGGTTACGTCTCTGCTGCTTTGGTGCTTGGTGGAGTTGACGTGACCGGACCTCACTTGCATACTGTAAGTTTAACTCGACTAGTTGGCCTTTTCAGATTATGAGTGGCAGCTTTTTGTGGTCATAGCATTGAGTTTCAGATGATTTCACAATGTAGATATATCCTCATGGATCCACAGACACACTCCCTTTTGCAACCATGGGATCTGGTTCACTCGCTGCCATGGCCGTATTCGAGTCAAAATACCGAGAAGGCCTCACTGTATGCATTCAGACTCTTAAATAAAGCAGAAATCAGTCTCATTTTTTAGATTGTTCTTTCATGACATATTTACTTTTAATTTATCCTGATCTTTGAAGTGCATACGAATTTTCAGCAAATAATTGTGAATTAAAGTAAGCTCTATTTTCCCCCACCAACTTAATTATCTTCTCCTTGCTCTTTTCTCTTCCGGAGGGAAGAAGGAATAGATCTCGTGAATTAAAGTAAGCTCCATTTTCCCCACCAACTTAATTATCTGCTCCTCGCTCTTTTTCTTCCAGAGGGAAGAAGGAATAGATCTCGTGGCTGAGGCTATCTGCTCTGGTATTTTCAATGACTTGGGAAGTGGAAGCAATGTCGATGTTTGCATCATCACGAAGGTTTGCCCATTCTGCTCGCTCTTTCTTCTTTCTTCTGTTTCCCTATAGAATAATAGACAAGTGAAATCTTTTTTCAATTTTCTTAAATAATACTTGTTGATGCAGGGTAATGTGGAGTACCTGAGAAACCATAAGTTGCCAAATCCTCGCACATATGTAACCGCTAAGGGCTACTCCTTCCCGAAGCCAATTGGTAAGTACAATGATCTCCGGAAGTCCTTGTTAATCGAACTCCTGCTGTGAACGTGAACATCAGTTTGTTAGAATTTAATCCCTGACACTTGTTAGGCGAACAACACAATCTATTATTCATGCCGTGTATTTGTTTCATGCCTGTCAGCCTTTTTTCCCGCTGAAACTTCTTTCCCTTTTCTACACTCCATGACAATTTTCTTTTTTTCTCTCTTTTGCATTGCAGAGGTGCTGCTCACTAAGGTCACACCACTGAGAGAGAAGGTTGAAGTAATTGAAGCAGGGGATGCCATGGAAGAGTAAATGATCCAGAGTATCAGGATCCTTTCACGGCTTTGTACTTTATATACTGGATTTTGTATTCTTCGAGTTAGACTTGAATCCTTCTCTCTCATATGCGGAAGATGAGTATGCTACCTCGAAGATCAAGATGTGTCTTGGCTATTTGCTAGTTTAATGGGATATTCGATATTTTTTCTTTGATGAGAGAAGGTTCTTATGTGTTATGTTGCATCATTTCCACCTTATGCATTTTAGCAGCTCCTCCTGCTTGGCAGTGCAGAAAATTAGTAGTAACTTAACTTCATGGAACTGTTACTGCTCAAGCATTTGCAATGGCAAGGGAACCGTCATATCAGTAGCTTGCTTATTGTGGAACATTGGATGCTATTCAATAATACGTATTCTTTAGAGTCCGATCATGATTAGATGGTCGGTGACGGTGTAATTTGGCATCATCTTTTTGGATATCGTGAATATCGAAGATGATCTGCAAGAATCCAGGTCAGCCAAATCCCATTAGTCGATTCATCCACGTGTCTCCTCTTGATAAAGGAAGATCAGATAAGGAGAGCAGCAAATGAAGGTATGAGGCTCTGACCATTCCCACTTGACATTCTCAGACCCCAAACCACGACCATGTCTTCATCCCTTCCGTCACCCTTCTCCTTCACAGCCCCTCTCAAAGCACCTCTCCAGCACCCATCTCCGGCCACCCCACCACCACCAGCTCAGCCCCTCTCCACCACCACCCCACTCCGAAACAACCCACTCTACACCCAAACCCAAACCTCCCTCCCCCTCAACTTCAAGGAAAAGATCCTATGCCTGGAAATCCTGGGCATAGACTCCGGCAAGGCCCTCGCCCTGAACCCGGCCCTCCACGCCGCCACCCTCCACTCCATACACTCCGTCCT
>JAOVYX010002490.1:0-11744 GCA_035668315.1 Drosera spatulata
TCATCGTCATATTTGATTTAATTAATCAAATATTTTCTTAGATTTAAATATATAACCTTTTGGTACGATTTATTTTATAAATCGCAACGTTATATATTCGTCTCAAAACTCCCAAATTTCTCGGGTATTACAGATGAGCACGAGTGGATCCTACAAAGAATGGCCATTTCAGATTTTGTGAATTAAGTTGTTGATCGGGTTGTTGGAGAAGAAACTCAAAAAGATAAATTAACTAAAGATTTTTACTTTTTGTTTGAAAACCTTCTTATCCGATTTGATAAAATGTATGACGATCATAGTTTTTACTCTTCATGGATTCAATCATTGACTAGCATTTTCATCTCATGTTCATTCATGATAGGTGCTTTCAATAAAGCTCGACAAAAGGAGAGTTTTCGATAAAACTATTGGTTATCATAAAGCATGCCATAACCAAACTAACATGTTTATTCTATGTCCAAAAGAGAATGTAACATAAACTAAACATGTCGCCATATTTCTTTAATTCCTCCTAATATAACTTGACATAGATTCACGCCATATTATGCTCATATTCATATGATTATAGGTTAACCAAAAGAAGATGTCATTCATCTATAAACTTGCAACAAACATCAACTAAAAGAGAATGACTTGACTGCATACATGTTTTTCCAATGTGCTAAGATGATCAATCATACTACATAAAATTTTAGAATATATCAACACATGAATGTCATACCACAAATCTTGAACATGAAATTAATTAGTACAGAAATCACGTCTCATAAGAATCCATAAATGAGATCAAACCACTACGCCATACTAAGGTTTAACGCTACCATAGTTATGAATGCAAACAACAAATCCAACGGACAATTGAAAATAGTCATTACAACACAACTATGGATAGTGTATTAAACCAACAATCAATGATAATTGGTTTACAAATAGCCCATTACAACTCCGCAATGATGATGATCCAACAAACCGTAGATAGGAACCGTCTGAGATCAACCTCTCATCAAAGGCATCAAGAGAAGACCAATTCGTCACCGTCCCGGCCTCATCTTTGATGAAAATCCCTGAAAAAACAATGATCCTTTTTTATCTTTGGGAGTATATAGGAAATGAAAAATAACCAAAATCCTATCAAAATGGCAAGATAAGATTGTGTTGTTTTCAAAGGACGTACGAACTGGGCATGGGTGGCACGGCTCGTGTGCAGGCGCCTTCACCCTGTCAGAGAATACCAGAAGTTATTTTGCACACCCTGTGCTCAACAAGCATGGCTCGTGCTCAATCAGAAACTTGCATACTTCGACTTTTAAGTTCCAACAAGCGGTGGACACGTCCCAGCTCATTCACGATCAACCAGAACTTCAGAAAATCAGTTTTAATTCTCTTTCCACACAACTCACGACCAAAAATGCTCCAAACTTTTCATTTCTGCAACGAAAACAAGAAATATGGCAACATCGATGCTCTAACAATAAAAGAAACTAAAACGACTCAAAGTGAGACTAAAATAGAAAAAATTATGTAACTGATACTAAGAAAATGATTTATGTTTACACACACATCAAATTCCCCCTAACCAAACATTTGCTTATCCCTAAGCAAAAGAAAACACACAAGAAGAAACCAGAACAATGAAAAATGAGAAACTCATAACAACTAAATAACCAAGTTCCATCACACATATTTCTACAAGCCATTTCATCATTACCTTCTCACCACACTACCTGAAATTGTCCTCGTATCTCTAGACGGTCTCTTAGCAGAGCACCACTCTCCAACCCACAATGATCTTGAGGATCGTATCAACACACCCATAACATATGCAAGGATAAAAGTTCAACTGAACAAGGCAATCAGCTATAAGCATTGGCATACTACCACCTTCTTACCCGAACCAAGTGCACATCGCATCTCATTTCAACATTAGGCCAAGACCAAAGAAAATAACTAAGTAGGTGAAAGGAAGGGTATGCATATTGTACGAGTCAAGATATACGATTATTACATCCATACCCATAAGGCATTGTGTCTTTACAAAAAGAACACCAATTACTAAACAAAACAAATTTTTCGAGTCATCCTCTTTTTATTACGATTGATGATTATTCGAAATAATAAAAGGAAAAAAATTTTATTGTTCTTTCTTTTCTTCGATTTTTTTATTGATACCACAAAAACGATACAATAAGATTGTCCTCACACATTATGTGTCATACTACAACATATCAAACTAACCACCCCATCGAAGAATATCCCAAATTTGTCATTTTGATTCGTACATTTAATAAGGTTCAAAAGGATTCTTTTGTGGAGCTTAATGACATGTGAAATAAAGAATAACTCCCATGATGAATGTAAGCCTGCCCAATCAAAACCATGTATGACGTAAAATACAAGACAAAAAGAAGAAAAACCAGGGGATCATATCGTTAGGTCAAGGAGGTTTATAAGGTTATGGCTACATATAAAAATGGAGTAAATGATTTACGATGCACATCTCTCCGTCTTACCACTACCAAGTAGCTAGTAGCTTAAGCTCATTGTATTATAAGAATCTATCTCCTATCGTTGCCCTCACATCCCGTGTTTAATTGTCTCCCATATTGGCTCTTGCTAGAGATGCAAATCTAACTATACTTCGGACAACAAACCGTTATGCAGCGAGAAGGATTTCAACTTAGGCCATCTTTTATTTTAGTATGACACCTGTATAATTTCTTTGTTCTAAGTTACATTCCAAAAATCTTAACTCTTGTGTAAATTCTTCTAGTAAAGCAAATCTTAACTCTTCTAGACACAAATTTTTTATTATTTTTTATGCAAAAAACGGACTCAGGTGTGAGGGCCGGGATTCGCGTCTCACAGGCGGAGAAGGGAAACTTGTTGGTGTAGGTGATCCCTAAGTTTCTCCTAATTGAAGGCTTTTAGAGTTGCCACCTAATTTTCTAGCAAATTAGGAAAGATGAGTCTTAGAGACTTAAGCAATGGTCTACTTTAGGAGTTCAGGTTCGGGGGTTAAGTTAAGTAATGGGAAGGTCGCGTTTTGAGGTAGCACCCACCACCCCCACTTATCTGATCTCTAATGATCCCTAAGTGAAAGAATCCTAAAAGCATCTTCGCTTCCAATTAGTGACATGTTTATAACACGGAAATGTTTTGAACAAGATTAATCATGAAGTACACACACATAGAATGTATCATTGTGGAATTATTTGATGAGAAACCTACGATTATTGAGTTTAATGATTTCTATTCTTTCAGAGGTAAAGGAGGTTCACATTTTTAGTGATAATCAATCTTAAAGCACTCTAGGTGATGGGAAATAAGATTGTTGTTCGTAGTCCCTAAGTTTTTTAACTTAGATTGGCATTCTATGTCATGTAAGTGATGAAACATAATATGAAACCATTACAAATAATATTGCCACACCTATATTATGCCATGGGATTTCATTTATAATGATAACCTGCAACCAAAGATGTTAGACATAGATATATGATGAATCGTATGGTGTATAACCATACTAATATATATCCCATGACACCTGCCACACAAAGAGTTAGCACTAATACACAATGGACATGTTCTTTGTAAAAGATTCTCATAAAAATTTCTAATCTAATGAAGTGTCCGTACGATTGTACTTTACATCGTACTAATCATCTAACTACGGCCATACCACATGTCGGTAGGTCAAAAATAATATACAAATGATTCCTATTAAATGCCATATCACATATCTGTAGGTCTAAAATAATACAATTGTCCTATAAATTTACATGAGTCTAGGCACATGGCCAAAAAATCTAATAATCATCATGAGAATCTCAAATGTTATACATCAAGTGATCAAGCATAAATATCATACTTATAGTAAAGGCAAACAGAGCGAAAAATAATTAAACACACCCGAGATGCATATGTCGCCCTCACCATGTAAGAATAAAAAGAATAGGAGTTCCGACCGTGCAAATAGCTGGCCATCCCAAACTGGTTAGAGTTTGGAATAAAGACAATGTTGTCCTAGTGCTGTGGCACGTCCGGGCAAATACGATCAACGAACACTCGAGTATAACGATCGCTCAAATGATGCATGACCTAAAACTACCATTTTGAACAGAATATTTTAGGTTGGTTTCATGAACACATATTTTTAGTGTCGAAATATTAACATCAGGTTAATTAACACACATTACAAACAAACACGAAAAGGGTATGATTCTGTATAGCTTCTAGTTTAAGGATAACCTGTCACACCAACATAGAGACTTAGTAATAACAAGCAAACAGTTACCATTTCACACTAAGATCAGGTCGATCATGTGAAAACAAAGTTGATTAATTTTTAATTAATCCGATTTGACCTTGCGGCTGCCTACATACCCGTATAGGGATCAAACCGAATGTAGTTCATTCGTTTGAAATTTTTAATTGATTGTTGTGTTAACTTAGAGTTGAAATGATTTTGACTTATAACTGGGATTAATGGTTAACTTAGAGTTTGTTCGACTGTGCCTGTGAAGGCTGCCTACATATTCATATAGAGATCAAGTCGAATGTAGTTCAGAACTATGTAACTTTTAGTTAATATCAAAACTTAGAGTTTATTATGGCTGCATTGATGTGATTGCCTATAATGGCCTTGAGGGATCAAGCAACATGTAGTTCAAAATATTAAGTATTTCAACAGCTTAGGACGTGTTTTAGACTTAATAGATTCTTTTACCTTTATTTAGGGCTTAAGGTGATTATGCCATTGTTATGGGCTTACATGTTGATTTGATTTGGTTTATGTATACATTTTTAAAGTTAAGTATTTTGAAATAAACATTTATAATGTTATGAGACATTTTTAATGTTTTGATTAATTGTAAATTTTAATATTATATGTGATTATTATGTTCTACCTTTTAGGTTGCATATTTTAATATTATGCTTGATTGGTTAAATATTATAAATTTTGCATTGTTAAATATTTGTAACGTATTATTTGATTGAAAATGTCATATATTTTCATTGTGGACATTTATAATGTAATATTGGACTAGTATATTACACGTTAGTAATATACATTTATAATGTAAAGTTTGATTGAAAATATTATACCTTTTTTATTTTTATAATGTGGGACATTTTTAATGCTGTATATTTTAATTGGACATTTATAATGATTTACATTTATAATGTTTCATGTGTCACATTTTATGTGGATACTTATAACATTATCATTATAGTTTCAAATGTTATACATTTGTATGAATATTGATAATATTTCATATATTACACACTTATAATATTTTGAAATATTATACATTTATATGTACATCTATGATGTTATTAGATGATCAAAATATTATATATTTCATTTGTTTGGTGTTTCTATAGCATTTACAATGTCATAACCTTTGGTAACACACATTTTATGTGGGTAATCATAATGTAACTATTATAGCTCAAAATGTTATACATTTACAGGGACATTTATAGTGCTATTCATTTTATGTGAATACTTATAGTATTTCATAATATTCAAAATGTCATATACTTTATGTGAATATTTGTAATGTTTTATACGTATTTTATATGACCATTTATAATGGGATATTTCTAATATAACATATTTGTAATGCTAAAAATTGTACATTCTTTTTTTTTTTTTTATGTTCGATTAGCATAAGCGATAAATTATTAAACAATTGGCCTCAGATTTCTATGGGTATTTACAGTTATTCATCACAGGCCGGAAACCAATCACAGTATAGATAGCTAAAGGCAGATTTCTGTTCTTATTTTTTTTTTGTCTGATTAAACATCAATTTCAGGAATCATATAGATCATCAACAGAATACAGGTTACATGAATCATCAATTTACACAAACGAAACAGCATGAAATCCACAGGTCCAGGGAGGCGAACTATAAACGGAATCACTAAAGTCCAACCAGAAACCAAAAACGTCAATAGGACATCAAACATAAAAAATTCGAATAAATAAGAAGTCGAAAAGTTAAAGCCCAAAGATCGAACAACCAACGAAGGCAGGTAGGTCAAGGGGTTATGGCCTCTATTTTTATTTTTTATTGCTTCATCACCGGCTACCTCCCCAAAGAGGTGGCGAGCCTTGGGCCGCCGTCTTCCTCCGGCGATTATCGGGGAGTTTGCACAATTAAACAGGAGTCGAATGAGTCTCGGACTACTCGTCGTCATCGACTGAGGAAACAAAATAGCCGAGACTAACCTCGACCAAATCGCAAACCCCACAAGAGACCAACGAAAGTGACCCGCCACCGAGACACCACCGAGCGCCGCTTCAACCTCAGGAGGTAGCAGCGCCAAGGGAACGCCACCAGAAGCAGTCGAACAATGCCACCCAACGCCGCCGAACACCGGAAAATCGCCACTACCACGAAAACCAAAATGCTCGAAAAAACCTCAGAAATCGATCTCGAGGTCGCCCAATCGGGAAAATCCGAACGCGGGGAGATCTGGGGGCATGGCAACAATCTCGACGGCGATTTCAGAGGTGGTTGTGGCGGTGATCTCGGGGTGAGGGAGAAATAGGCCGGCTGAGGTGAAGGGAGAAGTGGAAGTGGGCCGGCTGAGGGAGAAGGAGAAATTGGCCGGCTGAGGTGAAGGGAGAAGTGGGCCGGCTGAGGGAGAAAGAGAAAGGGAATTGGGCCATGATTTTTTGGGCCGTATCAACTCAAATGTTTATGTTTTATAAACTCACAATAACGTTTTATAAACAACCATGTTTTATAAACTTACAATCGTATTTGGTATACATAATTATAGCATCCTTAATACATATGTTTGACATATATTATTAAAATCGTACGAATATAAATAGTTTGCATGTATAAAATCTCGTGGATTAATTGAGAAGATAAGGTTTGACCTTAAAATGACTTTTATGTTTTATAAACATTAATAACATATATTTGATATACATTACTGTTAAAGTATTTAAAATCTTATATGTTAAAACTAAGAGGTTGACTGCGGGGTGCCCACATCAGGACTCACATGACAACACAACAGATAAATAACACAACTAACTCAATTAAAAACAAAACTAATTCATACGCACACAACTCCTCCCCCAAACCTAAACCACGCATTGTCCTCAATGGAAAAATAACAAGTTAAGGAATAGAAGACAATACTTACAAAGCTGCCTTTCAGTTTTGGGAGGAGGACGCATTATCCTCTTAACAGTGTTTGTCACATCTTGCAATGGAACTCTTCTAGTGGCTGCTGGTTTCTGGTTGACTGAATTTTCACTCTCTTACTCCTTCTTTTTCTTCACAAGTTTTACTTTCGTGAATTCTTTGGGCAGCTCACCAACATTTGAACCAACCAAATCCTCATCACTCGATTCCACTTTTCACTTTTCTCCATAAACCTTCAAATCTAATTTTGGAAAAAGCCAAAACTCCTTCGCTAGAAAAACTGCACAATGAAACACTACAGGTAGCACTAAACTTTTTCCAAGATTATCATGAAATAACAATGAAAAATAATCTCCATGAAATCGAAATTTTAAACAATTGCCAATAAAAGTATAGTCAAGTGTTGTAGCTTCAATACATCTTTTAGCACTTAAATTATGTCCTAAAGCCATAGTGTGATTAAACCTCCAAAAACTATAGTGCCTTCTCTATTCAAAGCAAAATCATGCAAATAGCGAGCTATATGTGATGCATAATCAATATTGTTCTCGTTGTTCAGTACCCACAAAAACATAATTTCATCCTTTCACAACTTTTCATACTTAGATCGTCCAAAATTCGAGTGACCTATAACTTGTTGAAGATAATAAAATGTCGGATTATGGATCATAGAAGTTTCTTCAAATTGTTCATTAAAAGTACTTCTATCAGAAATAGATTTCCAAAATTTTTGAAAATTCCACTCTAAATTCTCAGGTGGTTATCTATCTCCTTTTACCCTAAACCCATATAATTCATTCAAATCATCAATAGTTATCACATGAGGAGTATTAGAAAGTTGAAAAGCAACGAAACCAAATTGAGGATGCTCATCTGTTTCATTGTTAATTTCCGAAGTGCTCAGAAATTCCAACGTCACTCGTTCATAGGTTGCCCAATTTCCGCTTACGAACGTCTCCCATTTAAAATTTTTCAGCATCTTTTCATCATCATTAAACAGGCCCAACTGGACAAGTATGTTTTTGTCTAGATATTCCATTGCTTTCGAATCCTATTCTCACCAATCTTTTATATCGGTCTTCCTTTTCTCTTTGAGAATCGAACTCCATTTAGTTGCTTGTCCAATGAGCTGTAGGTGTAAATACTTTCCAATATTCATGTTCTCTTTTGGTTGATGTTTGTAGCAAGTTTATAGGTGAATGACATTCTCTTTTGGTTAACCTATAATCATACGAATATGAGCATAATATGATGCTAATTTGTGTTAGGTTATATTATGAAGTGTTAAGGAAATATCCATAATGGGACATGTTTAGTTTATGTTACATTCTCATTTGGACATAGAGTAAACATGTTAGTTTGATTATGGCATGCTTTATGATAACCAAGAGTTTTATCGGCAACTCTCTTTTTGCCGAGCTTTATTGAAAACACCTATCATGAATGAACATGAGATAAAAATGCTAGTCAATGATTGAATCTATGAAGAGTGAAAACTATAATCGCCATACATTTTATAAAATCTGATAAACAAAAATTAAAAATCTTTAGTTAAATTATCTTTTCGAATTTTATTTTTGTCTCCATCTACAACATACACAACCCCCAACTTTAGAGGAAAATTTAATAGATCAACAACTTAATTCATAAAATCTGAAAAGGTCGTTTTCTGTGTGATCCACTAGTGCTCATCACTTCTATAAAATTTGTGTAGTGTGAAGTAGTGTAGATAATTCAATTTGTAGCACCTTGCGACGGGTTCTATCAAATTTTTGCGCAGTTGTTGGGGAACGGTGTGAATTAATTTGCCTTCTATTGATTTTCTTTCTTTCTTTTTTTTATTTTACATTTTGCAAGAATAAATTATCTTGCATGCAATAAAGGAGTGGACAAAAAAGAAGAGAAAAGGTTCAACACATTGTTCGTGAGCTCAAGGAACCAGGTTCACCAATTGTACGAGGTAAAGCATCATCTAAAAAGGCTCTTAATCGACGTATTGGTGAGATCCTTCTAATTTTTTATATGGAAGAATTTGTGAATGCTAAAAATGTGCAAAATGCACAAAACATACAAAATGCCCAAAATCCTCCGAATCCACTAGTTGATAATCGCACGATAAGCAAATGACTGAATATGACGATAATGAACCTCTGTTGTGTATAGTATTCCAGGACAGGCTAGGGAATTTAAACTTAATTCTGCATTTCTTCAAAAGTTACCATCTTTTCATGGCCTTACGGGTCAAGACCCACATAGTGATTTGAATGAGTTTAAGGTAGTATGTGCGAATATGCAACTAGACAGAGTGAATGACAAAGTAAGCTTATAGCTTTTCCATTTATCATTCAAGATGCTGCAATCTGCGCTATGCTTTTCCCAAAGAAACTATAAATACTTGGGTGCAGCTGCATTCTCTGTTCTTAGATAAATATTTTTCCACTTCAAAAATCACTACGATCAAAACACAAATCTACTCAATCAGACAAAAAAAAGGGGGGAATTGCTACATGAATATTGGAAAATATTTAAACGTCAACTCATTCACTATCAACCAGAACTTCAGAAATCAGTTTTAATTCTCCTTCCACACAGCTCACGACAAGAAACGCTCTAAACTCTTCATTTCTATAAGGAAAATAAGAAATATAGCATTATCGACGCTCTAACAATAAAAGTAATCGAAACGACTCAAAATGAGATTAAACTAGACAAGATACGGAACTGATACTAAGAAAATGGTGTATGTTTACCCATATATCATCACAGCTGTACATTACTGTAAGTAGGCCTGATATTATGTATTTTTTGTGTGCTTGTGCCAGATACTAATTCAATCCTAAGGAATCACATCTTATTGCAGTCACAAGAATCCTGAGATATCTCAAAGATACTCCTGACTTAGGGTTATGGTATTCAAAGGACTCTGGATTAGAACTAATGTGTTTCTCAGGTGCTGACTTTGCAAGTTGCAGAATAGATAGAAAAAATACAAGTGGATCATGTCGATATCTTGGTTCAAGATTGGTGTCAGGTTCAGTAAAAAACAATCAACCGCTTCAACATCTACTGCAGAAGTAGAATATATTGCCGTAGCAAGCTGTGTTGCACAGATCCTACGGATGAAGCCACAACTTCTTGACTATAGGCTAAGTATACTTTAAACCCCCATCTACTGTGACTATAGGCTAAGAATCTAAATTTATTTATTTTAAAGGAAAGTTAGGTATGCTTGATTTGAATGCGTAAGGCATTTGCCCCTGAGATTGAACGCTTCTGTAAGCAAAGGCATTAGGCTATTGCAAAAAGGTTTAAACCTTTTTGAAACAGTGCTTGGGATTTACCTTACTGTAGCTATGTTTTAACCTTATTACAATGAGATACATGGAACCATGTACTGAACAGTCACATCATTACTGCGTTGTTTCCCGAGGAATAATTTATGGCCACACACACTCCTCACCTTTTCATTATCCAATTGAAAAGGTCTATGTTTTACTATAATAAAGACATATGCCAAACCTTTTACTCTTTAAGTTTACCCTACTGCAATAAACTTCTCTCTCTAAGATTCTCAAGCTCATAAAATGTAAGACCAACTGGTGCAACCTAGAGGGGGGGTCAATAGGTTGTTCTAAATTTTTCAGTGTAATGCAGCGGAATAATGTATTTGCAGACCACTGAGGAGGTCTGTAGCAGAGAGTCAAACCTTGAGAGTTTGTCTCTGTTTGCTATTTTAATTAATTTCTAACAGTTCTAACGATTCGTGCCGTCGTATACACGTCAAACTAGTATTTATGAGTACTCACTTTGATGTGTATGAAATCACACATCGTTTATTTATTTTAAACGATTGTTTTATTCCTTTTTCATTGTCTAAATTATATTTTTAGTGTCGTTTTGTCTTGGAACGTTGGTACTAGCTATGCGTTGATGTTTTATGGCAGATTGGCATGGAATTTGAAGCAAAAATGAAGAAGAATCAAGAGAATGGAAATCCACGAACTCGAAAAGCTATATTTCACGTTTCATCACCGTTTACGTGCTTCGAGAGTTTTAACGGCAAACTTTCATTATGATTAGCTAGATTTATGTGTTTAGATGCTTATAAGTTTTGGGAATTTTTGGACGTCATTTGCTATTTTTAGTTTTAGTTTTAGGAAGCCACATTGTTGCTGTCGCGGGCACGACAGGTGGTCGCGTGCAGGACATGGTCACGGGCGCGACACCAGGCGTCGCGGGCGCGACGAAGGATTTTCCAGAATTCTAAAGTTTTTACCCTGTCGCGGGCGCGACGACCTGCCAGATACAAAATACTGAGTTTCGTCCGTCCGATCAATTCTGTTACGATCCCTCGCCTATATATACCCTTCTTACGGTTGAATGAAGCATAGTTCGGCAGAGAGGAAGCTTGGAGACGGCAGAGACGGTGGAGAGGACGAAAGACGAAGAGACGAAGCGTTTTTTGAGAGGATTTTGACGTGCCTTCGATCCAAATGCTTAGGATATTCATCGGATTCGTTTTGGAACACGTTAAGCACTGTATAGCTTCTGTTCTTTTGTTCTCAACTTGAC
>JAOVYX010002491.1:0-11743 GCA_035668315.1 Drosera spatulata
GGTTGTTTTAAACTTTTTCGATATAACACAATAGAGTGTTTAATTAGTATACACTAGTTGTTGTTGCAGACTGCAAACTCTATAATTTATTTCTAACAGTTCTAATGTGCAAAGTAATGCAAAGAAAAGTAAGAACACAATATTTTATACTAGTTCAGACACTCATTATCAGGTGATCAACAAGAGCTTAGTGCAGTTTTCCCTTGGTGACCGTTGTAGTCAAGACAAGAGATGAGTTCACTATCTTCTTGTTTTTGACTTGCAAGAAAACCCCTTTACAAGTTCATAACTTGCTAAAGGCAAAGAACCTAGATCCTTGAACAGGTCTTTCTTTGGACTCTGCTGCAACTTCTTATTCTTCAGAGTAGACTAGTGAACCCCCTTCTTCCTGATTCTTCGTTTTATCTCACTCGGACGATTGCACAATGATTTTTGATTTTTCTTCTCTTTGAGAGAGTTCAAAATATCATCATCCATCTTTTTATCCTCTGAACTCCTTTGATCCCCTTTTATAGGCTGAGGGGATGAGAACCCGTGAATTGTACTATTTAGATGTTGACGGCTTTGTCTGTTTGTTCACAATAACCCCATCACTGATGTTGACAGACTTGCTTCACCTTTTCTGATCCTAGTACAGATTCTCCATACCTTAAAAGTTCGATTTGACCATTCCTTTGATCCTTGTCCAACCTTGCAATCAGCTCTGCTGCATTCATTCTGCTGCCACTTAGTCTGAACTCAATACTGTTGAGATCTCGTCTGCACCCGGTCACTGTTGCAGCCTCGTCTGCACCCAGCACTACCGCAACCTTTTGAGAATGCTGGCACATCTAGACTCGATAGATGAAAGGGTGTATGATATCGTCACAGATGGGCCATACATACCAAAGATGCCAGATCCACTCGATGCATCAAGGGAAGTGGATAAACTAAAGTGTTTCTAGACAAAGGAGGACTGGGACTTGGTGCTAATTGATAGAAGGGATAGAAATCAGATCTTCAAAGCCCTTGATGATGACATGTTCGAGATAGTGGTTCACACAACCACTGCAAAAGAAGCTTGGGATGCTCTACTGCTCAGGAACAAAAGAGCAAACGAGATCAGAGAGAACAAGAAGGATCTTCTTATGCAGTAGTATGACTGGGTGTCAATGAGACCTGATGAAAATCTAACCAGTTTCTATGAGAGATTTAATGTGCTAATTAACAATCTCAAACTCTAGGGAAGACTTTTGATGACAAAAGAGTCAACCTAAAGTTTATAAGATCCTTTGGTGAAATATGGGGAACAAAGACCACAACGATAAGGGAGTCCAAGGATCTTACAAAAATATCCCTGTCACAGTTGTATGGAGTGCTGCATACCAACAATCTTGAAGTGGAGCAAAAGAAGCAAATCGATGAGGCTAGAAAGAAGACTCTGGCCTTCAAAGCACAAGAAAAAATTCTGAGATCTATGACAGAAAAGGAGAGTAGTGACACCTCATCTACAAGTGAATAGGCAATCTCAGAGGAACTTGCACTAATGGGTAAGAAATTCAAAAAGTTGTTCAAAAAGAAAACTATCAAGAAGAACATCTCAAGCAAGGCCAAAAGAAGCAGAAAAGGAGGTCTGCTACAACTACGAAAAGCCAGGGCACTTTGCTACACAATGCAGACGACCAGCACAAGAATCATCTACACAAAGAAACAAGAAAGAATACAGCAAAGGAAACTCTGAAAGAAAAGAAAAAGGCAAGGCCTATGCTACGAAGACATGGAGTGAGACAAATTCAGATGATGAGAAAACAATTTTAAATGCATAGCTCTGTCTCATGGCAAGGCATGAGGAAAAACAAAAGGTATTTGATCTCTCAAACTCTGATGCTACTCTAGAGTAACTAAAGGAGGCTTTTCAAGAGACCTTTGAGAACTTTATTGCCCTTTCAAGGGAAAATAAAGGCAATCTCGAATTGATTGCGATTTTAAAAGAAAATTACAATCTAGCCTGTGAAGAAATTGACAATAAGTCAAATGACTTGACAGTGGTACAAAATGAACTAAAGGAATCAGATGAGAAAGTAAAACTTCTCACTGCAGTGGTGGAAATACTCACAAAAAGAAACGCTGAGCTGCTGGCTCAGGTAGACACATGGAATGGAAAGACCCTAAATTTGCAGAAGATGCTAATCATGAATCAATCCTTATATGATCGATCAGGATTGGGATACAAAACCTGGATGAGTGATGACGCACACTCAAAAGAAAATGATGTCCCTACAGCCAGCAAGGAAGAGACAAAATAGACCTCTGTAAAAGTATTATAGAAGGGTAAAACCTCTGCTGCACAAGGGAAGTAGAGTAATAAAGACTCTGCTGCTTAAACCAAAGAGGTTGAATCTTCTGTCAAAACATTGCAAAATGGGAAGACCTCTACTATAAAAGGAAAGCAGAGCAGTAAAGTCTCTACTGCTCAATCAAAAAAGGTTGAGCCTTTGGGCAAAACAGCAGCACAAACGAATGCAAAACACCACAAAGTGCATACAGTCAGAGGTAATAAGACAAAAGTCCATTATGAAGCTGATAAGAGGTCACATAAACCTCAGTATGCACCAAACTACTCAGTATGGAACAAAACTTCCAATACTGCATGGAGAAGACCATATTTAAAACCCTTTTGCATATGCAAAATGCAGCAGAGGAAATGGAAAAACTAAAGTAGACTACCTAGAGTAGTGAGACCAAGGATTTATTACTATATTTGTGGCAAACCTGGTCACAAAGCATTTACTTGCTGAACACCACACAAGAAAAATATTCAAGTGTGGGTGCCCATAACTAACAAGGGAGGACCCATACTTGTGCGTACCATGTACAAGACTTCACCCCTTTATTAGAGGAACAACAAGATGGGGCATGGTACCTGGACAGTGGATGCTCAGGACACATGACAGGGAACAAAAGCCTAATAAGAGAATATAGAAAAGAAGAAGGACCTCTAGTCGTCTTTGAGGAGGCAAGGCAGGTAAAACTAAAGGTTATGAAACCCTTGGTACATGCTCCCTAATCTTTAGAAATGTAGCTTATGTTAAAGGATTAGAATACAACCTACTATCAATTAGTCAATTATATGACAAGAATGATGAAGTTTCCTTTACTCATGATTCATGTCAAGTAAAAGATAAAGTCACCAAAGAAGTCAAATTGATAGGATGCAGAAAAGGAAACATCTATGCAGTAGACTTCAATTTATCTCAGTCAGCACAAATTACACGTTTTTATACTAAAGATGCTGAAGATATAAATTGGCTATGGTATAAAAGACTAGTACAACAAAATTTCAAAACCACAGCTAAGCTATCCTCAGAAAACCTTATAAGAGGACTTCCTCAAATCAAGTTTAAGAAGGATAAGTTGTCTCAATCATGCCAAGAAGGCAAGCAGATTAGAGCAAGTCTTAAACCAATAAACTCATCAGAAATAACTAGAGTTCTCGAACTACTCCACATGGATCTTTTTGGTCCAGTAAAAGTAGAGAGCTTAAATAGAAAAAAACTATACCGTAGTTATAGTAGATGATTACTCAAGATATACATGGGTGATATTTTTACACAAAAAAAGTGAAACTTGCAATCTGCTAACTAGGTTTTTGAGCCAAGTGCAAAATTAAAAAGGAATTGAGGTAGTCACAATCAGAAGTGATCATGGCACTGAATTTTATCAAGCAGGTGTCGACAAATACTGTGATGATCATGGTATAAGACACAACTTCTTTGCACCTAGGACACCATAGCAAAATGGTGTAGTAGAGAGAAAAAAAAGGACACTCATAATACTTACTGATGCAGACTTACCTAAAAGTTTCTGGGCTAAAGAAATAAACATTGTCTATTATGTTCTAAATAGGTGTCTTATACATAAGCTACATAAGAAAATTCCCTATGAGCTGTGCAAAGGAAAGACACCAAGTGTCAAGTACTTTCATGCATTTGGATGCAAATGTTACATTCAAAACAATGATAAATAACACATAGGAAAATTTGACTCTAAGACGGATGAAAGAACATTTCTAGGATATTCCATAACTAGCAAAGCTTTCAGAGTCTACAATAAGAAAACACAGCACATCCTGGAAGCGGAGCAGAGCTACCAGGAAATTAGGGAAGGACCTATGGCACAGCTCAAATAGGAGCTAAGTGCTCAAGGATACACAAGAAAGGAGATTGAAGACATCGATGTAGACTGATCAACCTTTCAGCACCTCTACTGCAGTTCCTCTAGCAATAAGGTTTACTGCACCTGAGGTAGAATCATCCACCACTGCACTCATTGCCATCTTTACTGCTGGAATGGAGTTGGTAAGAGTTGAAGTAGAATACCCCTCTACAGCATCAGAAGTCTGGGCTACAACAACAACCACAACAGGAGATACAAACAAAAAGAAAATACAAGAAGGTTTGCAGAAGAAAATACAAGAGCAAACTGATGAAAAGGAGGAACACACGCATCAAGGAGCATTTACAGAGATCACAACCCTTGACCTGACTCCAACACAAACGAAGGAAATGGTCGTAACTGAAGACGAGGGCTATGAAACAACTTCAGCAGTCAGGGAAGGACAGACTGCAGAAGACATCTCCTTCAAAGGGGTGACGCTTCAGGAAATCAAGGAGCACCTAATAAGTGATACTCCCACAAGTCAGCAGCATATGCACACCCAAGGTGTATCACCTCTGAACCTGACGTTCACTGCATATCCTCCTCTGTAGACTAGGGCAAAGCCTCCATCTATTGAACTCCCACAAGGTCTATTATATGGTGCAACTTCCAATATACCCATGACATCTCAGACTGCATCCAAAAGTCTGAGACAAGCATTGGAAGACATCAAGTTGATAACTGTACATGAAGGAGCATCCCCCGCTATCAGAGACATAGCCATTGCTGGGTTCACACAGCCATAACAGGCCTCTCCATTCTTTTCAGAGACAACGGTGGAATACAGGTTGCGACAACTGGATCAAGAAGTCTACAACGTGCACCAATGGACAAAAGATGCCTTTAGAGACCTTCTTGACAAATTGGAACCAGTTGCAGACAAGCTGGCCTCAGAAAAGGAAACAAGAAACAAATGCTTCGAAAAGTTTCATGATATCCTTTCTGACATAACTGAAGGCCTTCTAAAACAGATTCAACGGAGCAACGCCACCAATATTCAGTAATATAGACTTAGCTCCTCAAATCTAAGCAAACTCACAGGTTAACATTCAGTAGGTCTATGCAGACTGCAGACCTCACTTCAGTCCACTCAAAGGCAGCTTCAAGAACATATTCTCAATAATGACAAAAAACTAAGCTTGTTGGAAAATAAGCCGCAAGTTGAGACTGAAAAAGTCACAGCTACTCAACAATTCACCTCCTCGAAGCTGAAAGCTCTCAAAACTGCAGTTGAAGCTCATAACAGCTCTTCGAGAAGATGCTAACAAAAAAGGGGAGAAAGCTTCAGCAAAGGAGAAGGAGACGGAAATGGCAACAGTCGCAAAGCAAAAGTCTACAGCAGAGCTCAAAAGAAGACCTTAAGCTACAGCGGAAGGAGAAATGTCAGCAAAGTACAGAAAACCTTTACAAGAACCCTCAAGGCTTCAAGGGGAGCAACCTCAGGGGGAGAAGAGAAGGCATGGAGGACAGCATGAAGACTACCCTCCAAAGCACAACAGAAGAGGATAACAACTTAGGTAAATCCTCTGCTGAGTTGTAATTTTAGGTTCTAAAAAAAAATTTTGATAGTGTAAGTTATTATCTTGCTGTTTTATTACTAATATGTTTTGTTATCATCAATTCAGGGGGAGATTGTTAGAACTGTGCAATCCCTCCATTAATGATTGAACTTATAAAAAGAACAGGCTGGTGGCTCACTACTGTTAGGACACTTGGGCAGCTTTGGAGGAGCCATGTTTACTACATAAAATAAACTGTTAGTAACTTCTTTTCACTCTTATATCAAAAGAAATGACCTTTTCTTTCCAGAAACAGTTAACTCTGGAAACTCAAGATATGATACCAATTGTTATTCCCAAAGGTACAACCTAGAGGGGAGGGGGGGATGAATGGGTTGTTTTAAAATTTTTTGATATAAGACAGTAGAGTGTTTAACTAGTATGCACTAGTTGTTCTTGTAGACTGCAAGATGTGTCTGCTGCAGAGACTTATGCTTTCAAAGCTTGTCTCTTTGCACTCTTCAATTTATTTCTAACAGTTCTAATATGCAAAGTGATGCAAAGAAAAGTAAGAACACAGGAATTTATACTAGTTCAGACGACATTCGTTATCAACTGATCAACGAGAGCTTAGTCCAGTCTTCCCTTGGTCACCGTTGTAGTCAAGCCAAGAGATGAGTTCACAATCTTCTTGTTTTTGGCTTACAAGAAAACCCCTTCACAAGTTCACAACTTTCTAAAGGCTAAGAACATAGATCTTTGCACAGATCCTTCTTTGGACTCTGCTGTAGCTTCTTGTTCTTCAAAAGCAGACTAGTGAACCCCCTTCTTCCTGATTCTTCATTTCAGCTCACTCAGACGATTGCACAATGATTTTTGATTTTCTTCTCTCTGAGAAAGTTCAAAATATCATCGTCCACCTTTTTGTCCTCTAAACTCCTTTGATCCCCTTTTATAGGCTGAGGGGAAGAGAACCCGTGATTGTACTATTCAGATGTTGACAACTTTGTCTGTTTGCTCACAGTGACCTTATCACTGATGTTGACAGACTTGCTTCAGCTTTTCTGATCCTAGTACAGATTCTCCATACCTCAAAACTTCGATTTGACCAATCTTTTGATCTTTGTCCAACCTTACAATCAGCTCTGCTGCATTCAGTCTGCTGTCACTTAGTCTGAACCAAGTACCGTTGAGATCTCGTCTACACCCGATCACAGCTGCAGCCTCGTCTGCACCCAGCACTGCTGCAACCTTTTTTGCATTGTTGTGTTGGCCCTTGTCAACAAGAATGATCCTAAATCCTGAAGCATTTGTAGGCCTTTTGCTGTCCATGTATGTCTTAGCTGCTTTGCTGAAATCTCCCCGTAGTAGTCTGCATCTGGTGGCCCACAATGCTCTCCATTTGTGGCCGTCTGCTCTTTCGCATCAAACTTAGACTGCAGATTACTAACCTGATTTCCAGCCTAAGCACACTAACTACATCATGATTTTACTCTTAGATTTTTTTTTATCAATTTTTATACAAATAGAGGGATTGCACATTTTTATCAGATATCATCAACATAAATTTAGAACAATAGAATATGATCCTTGTGATGTTTGATGAAAAGGGTTGTGTCTACTTTTCCTCACTTAAAGTCTTGATCAATGAGGAAACTTGACAAGGTTTTATACCAAGCTCTTGGAGGTTGTTTCAATCCATAAAGAGCCTTGTCAAACATGTAGACGTATTTTGGATACTTATAGTCCTCAAAGCTTGGTGGTTATTCTTTATATACCTCTTCATGCAGTTTTTCATTTAGAAATGCACTTTTGACATCCATTTAACACACCTTAAAGTTCATACATGCAGTATATGCTAAAAACATTCTTTTGGCTTCTAGTCTAGCCACAAGAGCAAAGGTTTCATCGAAATCGATACTTTTTTCTTGTGAGTATCCCTTGGCAATAAGTCTAACCTTGTTCCTGGTTATAATCTCGTTTTCATCACTTTTGTTTCTAAAGACCCATTTGCATCCTACAACAAGATAATTCTTTGGTCTAGAAACTAGATGTCATACCTCATTTCTCTTAAATTCATTGAGTTCGTCTTGCATGGTATTGATCTAGTCACTATCCTTAAGAGGTTCTTCAATCTTCTTAGGCTCTACCTCTGAGATGAAGCATACAGAAAGGCATTCCTCAACAGTAGCCCTTCTGGATCATTTGCATTACCCATGATATTCTCAGGTGGATGGTCTTCTGTTCAATGTCTCATTTTTCTTCCATCATCCATAGCTTATTGTTGAGACTCTATTACAGGTAACTCATTTGTACCTTGTTGAGGCTCTACTATAGCTAACTCTTCTGTAGCACGTTGAGACTCTACTACAGGAGGCTCTTCTATGGTTTCATTTGTTGTGTGTTGCTCCTTTGCAATCTGTTCAGCATTTACATTAGCATGCACTACTGCATTGTCCTTATTCTTTTCCTATATGTATGCAAGGTCAGACTCATCGAAGGAAACATGAATGGTCCCTTTAATCGTGTCAGTCCTAAGATTTCACACTCTAAAAGCCGTAGTGACATATCAGTATCTAAGAAAGATCCCATCGTCTAGTTTTGACCCAAATTTTTCAGTATAGATTTTCTCCTTATATATGAATGTAACATCTACATCTAACGACATGAAAATAGCCTATAGAGGGGACCTTTCCCATATATAGCCGATAGGGAGTCTTATTATATAATTTGTGTATAAGGTATCTATTTAGAACATAACATGCTGTATTTCTTGCCTAAACCCATTAACATTTTGCTAATTTAAAGTCATGCAACAGTGTCCTATTGTCCCTTTCTGCAACCCCATTTTGCTATGGAGTTTTAGGTGCAGAAAAGTTATGTCTAACTTCATTGTCATTGCAATACTGATCAAACCCATATTGATTAGACTCAGTTCCATGATCACTTTATATTGCAACAACTTCTAAACCCTTTTCGGTTGAAATTTATCTGAGATAGCTCGTTAACACATTACATTGTCATTTTTCTTATGTAGGAAGAATACCTATGTGTACCTTTAAAAATCATCAATAAAACTAATGTGTATTTCTACTGGACCAACCAGATCATATGCTGCAGCTCTAGCACCGTTATTAGTATTGATACTTTTAAAGTTTACCTTTGTTAACTTGCCATGTTAGCAAGAGGCATATACTTTGTCCTTACAAAATTTAACTTTTGGCAAGCCTCTAACTAAATCCTCAGAGGCAAGTTTTGAAATGTTTTCAAAATTTAAATATGCCAGTCTCCTGCGTCAGAACCATGATGTCTTTTCTGTGTCATTTGTGTATAAACAAGTGGTGCCAATGGGTGAAGAGTTCATGAAATACACAATGTAAACATTGACATGTTTTCTCCCAATCAGCTTAACCTCATTCGTTTTGAGGTCCCTTACTTCACACAAGTCTTTGCTGAAGTTCACATTATAACCATTGTCACATAATTGACGTATGGATAATAGGTTATGACCAAATCCTTAAATATTGACCAAATGTTTAAAGACTAGTGAACCTGTACCAAGGGTTCCATAGTCTATAGTCTTACCTGCCTTATAGTCATCAAAGATTACTTGGGAACCATCTTCTTTTATGAAGTCTAACAATAAAGTCTTGCATCCAGTTATATGTCTTGAGCATCCACTATCCAAATACCATGTTAAATTATAATGCTCATGCAAGATATTTCAGTTAGATCATCGGTCCCCAAGATTTAAACTTACCTAATTGGTCTTAGGTACCCACATCCAAGTTGATTGTTTGAGTGGGATAGTGCAGGGATAGGTCTTATGACCTTCCTTGTCACATTTGTAACACACAACTTTTGATCTTGTCTGTTGTGACTGGAGAACTCTTCTACTTTGAGTAATGCAGAAAGGTTCACCCTATACCATTAGGAGTGTAGTTGAGTACCATCTCTTTCATGGTACAGTAGGGTTATAGTACCCCTAAATTTGATGATGTTATAATCTATGATTATTATATATTAGGTATATCCTTTAATCATTTTTATGAGATATAACGTAAGGGAGTTAGGGGATATGGATGATAGTTTTGATATTTGAAAAGCAGTTAAAATCTCACCCACTTACCCACTTATCCACTTACCCACTTACCCACTTCATCAAGATATCAAGGAACTGCTTCCGTGATTTCTGTAGCAGTCTCTTCTAAAAATAAACCTAATATTTTGGGTGCGATTTACAAAACGCCAATGCTCGGAGGTTCGAGAACAGTAAGTCTTCGTCATCTTTACTGTTCATCTTTTGTAAACTGCCGAACCAAATCCAACCATCCCCGAGGCCGGCAACCTCTCCCCAACCACATGACGACATTGAAAACTATGAAGTATCTAGACCTCGATCAAGATCTGGTTATCCCCGACTTTCGTCGATCTTCCTCGACACCGAAAACAACCAGAAATGATCGAAATTCGGTTACCCAAGCCAGAATTCGACCATCCATGTGCGACAACGATGACCCCGCTCGACAACAGCATCCCTGCTCATGCGCCCGACCTTTCCCGACCCTTCCCTCACCGCGCCTACCTCGCTGGAGTCACCCGACAACCGACGGCCTGTGTCCGGTCATCGCCGGTGCCCCTCCCTCTTTCTTGGGCCTCACCTGAAGTTTTTTCCAAGTCCCTCTTCTCTTTCTGTGTCTAGACAGGAGAAAAAAGGAGTGGCTTCCTTCTAATTATTATCTAGCTTGTGTGTTTGCACACGTGTGTGTATATGACATATATAATATGTTAGTTTATTGTTGGGTTATGTTGGTATCTATGTTATTTATTTTAATATAGGTATTGACGTTACGCAGGAGAAAGATTTAGTCTTGGATTTGTCTAGAGTTTTCTAGTTTCAGTCATGACAAGATAATTATCTTAAAATTTATTGTTTGTGGGTGCATAATTTGATTTTGTGATTGTATGATCATCTATTTCGCACGATAAAACAAAAGATAAAAATCTAATTGATTGCCTGGCTATCTATTATTAAATAATTTACATGATAAAAATGTCTGATTGTTTGTTATTAAATAATTCGCATGATAAAAAGGTTGTTTGCTCGTTATTAAATAATTTACATGATATAGTGGTAACGTTTCAATACGTAGAATACTTATAGATTATTATAAATATTTCTAGATATATGTCTTGTTTGTTTGTATCTATTATGTGATTTCTGTATGCTAGTTTTTATATTTTTGTAACAAAATTAAACGATGAAAATGTTACAACAACACTGGGCCTGAATAACATGGGGGGGATTATTTTTTTAGATAGCCATGAAAAATGTGATTTTATATAAATCATGAAACGTCATGGTAGTCACCTGTTATACATGAAATTAATATTGTTAATTTTATATTACATGCCTGAAAATTCTGAATCCTGATTATGAAACAGTTCCTATAATTCAATGCTTGGGAGGGTTATATGGTTTACATGACTAGTTGGGAAGGGTTTAATTAACCCTTTAGCGTGCACGTAACGACATTATAAGTTGGCCTTGTTTTGTTAAAATTATCCGTCCGGGATCCACTGCGGAGACCATTAAGCCCGTTTAACGGTCCCTGGCATGACTATACTATGTGACTTTATTAATTTTCTGTGATAACTCCTCCCAAGTCAACAACTTATAAAAGTTATGTGAATTAACACGAAATGACATGTAATACATGAAAATTTTTAAAATCTTTAATAAAGACTGGTGCGTTAAATGTAGTTAAATGTAGTTAAATGTAGTTAAATGTATAAATATGGAGTTAAATGTAGTAGTAGAAGTAGGGGTCGATCCCACAGAGAAAGTTGCAACTGATCAACTAAACTAACTTAAGATTTCTAACTATTCTAGAAGGGGGGGGGGGGGGTTGTTTAAATGGTTTAATAGCTAAGCTAAAGTTGCAGAAATGTTAAAGTAAGATAAATAACAAGGTTGGAGCTTGGATATAGAGAAAGATAGGGATTATAGTTGACTCATTTAGGATTAGATCAATCATTGATATTCA
>JAOVYX010002492.1:0-11742 GCA_035668315.1 Drosera spatulata
CCTTGCGGAGCTTGTCCTCGGATTAATCAGTGTACTCCTAATGGAGCCATCTCACCCATAACCTGTGTATATTTTGAGAAGTGGCTGGCGTTGGAGTTTTAAAGGATAATGATCTTTTTTGTCTCTTGACTCTCCTCTACCGAGTGGCGAAGCATTTGTAATTTTGGTTACAATTTATCGGAGCTGTATTTTACGTCTGTGTCAAGACTACAAATTGCAATTACAGATGTATGCATCTGTTCAAACAAACTTTGTGGTGTCGAACTTTGATCGTGGATTACAGGTCCTGGTTTGGTTTGGTTTCTATGCATATATAAACAGCTTAAAGCAATACACAAAGCTCAAAGTTTGCTAATAGACTATCGTCATTTTTCTTTAATGTTCATTTTTTTCTCATAACGTCAAAGAAGAAATCTTTTGCCGAGGAAGCGAGTTTACTGTTTTTTAAAAAATCGTTTCCCGAGGAGATGATTTCTAACCAACAAAAATCGCAAATCACTTGAAATCAGTTTTTCTTATGTTAGGAGTCGATTTCTTGTGTCATTTGAATTCGATTTTTTTTAAGGTATGTGTTAAATAACTTGAAATTTTTGGGTCGTTCATCTTATATTATATTTCATAATCAAGTTGTAACTTTTTTATGTTCTTTTCTAAGTTCTATGTTAATTTTCATAAAAATATTTCCAAAATATAAATTCAGTTTCATTTATTGATGGGAAATCGTCTTCTCAAAAAACGATTTTTGTTGATGAGAAATCGTCTCCCGAGGAAGCGATTTTTTAGAAACAGTAAATCCATTTTCTGAGAAGTGATTTCTTCTTTAACGTTGATGAGAAAAATTTGAACGTTAAATAGGTGCTCCCACTGCCTGCTTGTGAGCGATGTCCAGGCACACCATAAACATTGAAAAAAGGCCAACCAGATCTGAACGAGTCAAGAAAGAAGGAATGCTATATCTGAGACCCCAAAAATGCATGTTGCTGCCGCCCGTTGCCTCAATCTTTCCGCTGCCGGACTTATTCTCATCGGCTTCAGCTTTCGACCACTGTGACAGTAGAAGTCTGGCAAGTTCACTCCATTACAGCTCCTGCAAGAGCAGATAGCGATGCCAAAGAGATACTGTCAACAAGGATTGTCTCAACAGTTACGGACAATATTTATTGACGCGATCATTTAATTGTCCCAAATATCCCATCATTATATTTAATTTAATAATCAAATATTTCTTGGTTTAATTCCGTAACCCTTAAACGCGACTATTCCAGATTCGTAAGGTTCGTTACTTAGCACATTTTGTACGCGTAGTATTTAAATATGTGTCGTATGTATATTTATATTCTATTTTTAAAATGTAAAATTTTCGGGTAGTACAGGAAGTTATCGGTATGAGGCATTTCAGATTTGCCACGATAAAAAAGGCATCAGAAACAGACGCACGGCAGGCATCCTATACTTGTGATCATCTGCTACAACTAATCCTCAAGACGATGCAAAGAAAACTCAATGTGTTTTCTCTCAACTCTTCTCGCCATCGCCAAATCAAATCGAACCAAACCCTAAGCTCTTCTCCCTGCACCATCACCGCCCACAAACGTCACCATATCATCATCATTGTCTCGCCATCATCAACATCATCGTCTCGCCATCATCAACACCATTATCTTTCCATCATCATCATCATCGTCTTCTAGCAGCAACGGCAGCGATGACAAAGGCGAGAATAGCAGCAGCAACGGAGAAACTATGGATCGTGGTACCGTTGTCTCGTGTGTGTGCACATTAGGATCAAATACGCCTTGAGGTAACCTAACCCTGCTTCCTCTTTAACCAGAATGGAACCCTTTTTCCTGCATCGGGGATCGTCGTGATCTTGTTATGTATGTGTGTATGAGATATGTATGTATCGGGGTTTGGGACTGCGCATAATGTTGTGTATGTGTACTCATGAACGATTCGAAACGTGTTATATATGTTATTATGATGATTGTGTGCAGGTTAGAGTGTTGTGTATGTGTGTTTAAGCTGAAGTTGCGCAAGTAGTACATTGAGGTTGTCATGGTGAGGTGCTGCGAAGGGATATGAGTGTATATATGTGTTGAATGGGTGAGTTTAGAGTTAGGTGAGTGTGTGCGATCCAAGTGAGTGCAGGTGCGTAATGGTTGTACTCGATGGGTATGTATGTGTGTGTTTAAGGTGGGTTGCGATGTGTCCTGTATGCGTGTATAGTGAGTGTAAAAAGGCTTGAGGGATGCATTAAGGTGCGTATGGTGTTGTGTATGTTGTATCAAGGTTAGAATGTGTATGTGTTAAGTGTGTGTATTTATCTTTGTTTTGGTTAGGTGCAGGGTTTGTATATTTTAAGTTATATATGTGTGTGTTAGGGGCTATAGTTGCCTGAAGTGATGTATGTGTTAGGTTAGATTTATGTTAAGTTATATATGTGTTAAGAGCATGTGTGTGTGTGTTATGGTTACGTCTAACTATGTATGAGTATGTGTACATAACGTTATACTATTATAACAAACAAAATTATTGAGAACTCGGGATTATAAATATATGTGTATATATATTTATATTATACCTTGACATTGGGATTGGGAACAGGGATGATTGTTGCGTGACTGTTTTGTCACATGGGTGTTGGAAGTATAGGTCACAATTATAGATATCTTTCGAAAAATAAATAAATAAAAACAACCTTAAATCGTTTAATCAAAAGGACACGGAATTACGGAACTTAATTATATTATCATTGCGATGCGAATAAATGAAAAACAAGTAAATTAATGCACGTGTCCTTGAGTTGTGAAGGTAAAATCGTATACTTCTTCTTAGACCTGAGTGGGTCATCGTATATTTGTTGGTAGCCTTCTGGGCATTCATAGCAGTCTTTGAATTTTGGGTATGTTCTTCCCTTTCGTCATCCCGACGGGCAAGTAGGGAACGAGGTAGGGAGGGGGAGATAGTGTTCCGTCTCCTTCGCATGCATGCAACGACAATAATCACGAGTCCGTTTGTGGTAGGTGTCACGGGTGACTCTCTGCAGGGAGGCCTTTCTCAATGATGGTATCGCGAGCCATATTGAAGAGGTGAAGACAGAAGAGGAAACGAATGTGTTTAAATAGACTTGTCCGGTCGATGATTGATAGCCTTTCATTTAAGCTTGAGTCATTCGTATCAACTTGAGTGTGTCTTTTGAGATGAGTCATAAATCGTAAATGAATTTAAAGAAAAGACACTTAAAAGAGATATGAAGACGTACAAATATATAAATAATGATCTTGTTTAATATGGCACTTATGTTTTCTAGTATATATATATCAAAATGTTTTAGGAATTTTCGACGGTCGTCATAACCGTTAGCGAAAACCCCCTATAAATGAAACTCATATATTTTAGGTTATTGAGCTTTTTTTTGCTCACAAGTTATGTGTTGTCATTTGCAGGCATGCCTCCAGCTGCACCTAGAGGGTCCTAGAGCGAGCTGTGTTCATGTAGATCTTTATTTATGTTCATGTATATTTCATCAAATCAAACATTAGTTTTGTCTAATGAAATGTTAGCCTGTACTCTGTAACTTAAACAGTATTCAAACATGTAAATTATTTAATGTATTTGTTTTAGATTGAATCACATAAAAAAAAATTGTTTCGTAAAGATTAGCGAAAAATAACAATGAATATTTTCATATAAATGCACCAACTTTCAAAAAATATAAATGACGAAACAAAAATATTGAAATAAATCTTAGGTATAAAAGAAACTATACATGGATAACTTTTTAAACAATTAAATCATCATGTAATTGTTAAATAAATCAAAATTATACTTACTTAGGATAAAAAAAGAAAGGCAAATTGAGCAAAAGTACCCAATACAAATTTGACTTACGTTTTGATATCCATTACAATTTTACAATTCACAGACCTCTTGTTTGTAGCTCATAGACTTCTTATTTGCAATTCATAAAAGAGAATGGATATTAAAATATAAGAAAAACTTACATTGCGTATTTTTAACCAATTCATCCAAAAAAAAAGAAAAAGAAAATTAGATATTGATGTGTAAAAAAAAATAAAAATAAAAATAGCGGGTTGCGGATGCCCTTGGGTTAAAATGGGTTGGACCGGATCCTATTGGGTCTCGAGTTCCCGAACCAATACCCGATCAATTACAGATGCCCACGGATGTCCATGGGTTTGGGTTATTTTTTGTCGGGTCCGCTCACAACCCCATCAAGGGATAATTTTACTTGGGCCGGTAATGTCGAGCTCAACTCATCAGAGCCCATTTCTCTTACCAGGCTTCACAGCCCATTTTGGACACGCCGACAAAGCCCAATAAGACTATGATTAGTACTGTACTAGATTAGAATTAGGCTCACAGGCTTGTTTCAACAGATAGTGATAAACTTAGCACAATCACCCTATGGTTAAGACGATAACCATGATCATTGGTAGGTTCCGTACAACAATGAATGTAATTTTTATCCGCACACACAATCACGTAGCCTTAGCCGTAGCGACACAACAGCGAAAAATGAACTCCGCATTCACTCTCACGTGACTTCTGGGACCCATTCCACCACCGCCACCGCCACACAATCCACGCCGCTCACCGATCGCCGCCGCCGTGGTGGCGGCGAGTTGAGTGATTCGCATGGATTTGACGGCGATGATGAAGATGAGGAAGAGGACGACGACTTCGCCGGCCAGGGGATCGGGTCATGGTGGTGGCAATGCGGCGCCGATCGGGGTGGCGAGGAGGCTGGGGATCGTCGGAGGAGGAGGAGATGTGGTGAAAATGTTTGTTGGATTGGTGATGGTGTTTTGTGTTCTGGTTGCGGTGTCGTTTGTGTACAGGGATGTGAGGGATGCGAGAGGCGGAGGATCGAGATTCGCGGCTGAGGCGGCTAGGGTTCTGGAGTCGAAATCATCGAAGATGTTGTTCTCATCATCTGAATCAATGAGTATGATGATGTTTTGTGAAGCTTTGTTTGTTTGTTGTTGTTGTGGTGAGATTTGGTGTGGTTTTGATGTGATTAGTGTTGATCTGTGATGGTGGTGAATCTGGTGATGGCATTGTTGATGATGGTGATGATTAGTTAGTGTGTTGAAGAAATGATTGGTTATTTGTTTGAGCAGAGCTGATGTTGTGCTTGATTGTTGACTTTGTTGTCCTGTGTTTTTTATCTGTACATTCATGAACTGGATTTGAATTCGACCGCGTTTGCTGAGCTGACTGAGTTTGTGATCGATGACTCCTTGTATACTGAAACCGCTCTCATTTGATGTGTTAGGAAGCCTAAGCTGCCTAGGATGGGAATTTATGTGCCCGTGGTCGGTAAGTCTAAATAGGAAGTGAGTATTGTGTACAGTAAGATTGATAAATCATGCTCTAAGATTATAATTACGTCCCTCTATCATTAAGGTGGTCAATGTGGATGCCAACTAGAAATGTATTATTCATGCATGATCGAGCTAAGCTAGTTAGATGCCGGTGGCCCGGTGTTTCTTGATCTCCATTTTACCTATTCTTAAAAGTTTCAGGTATTGATAATCTGTACCTATATGTGATGCCAAATCTTTTGCTAGAGGAGGCTATGCGACTCTGTTTTTTGTTGATATTTTGCATTTGCAGCCCTTGGCTCTTTGTGCATCCGGTTTTCGGCACGACTGACGTTTATATCTATGCTTTCAATTTTCAGGTTTGATAAATGATTCCTCGAATCCGGTTGAGTTCCCGAAGGACAATTTTTCTGGTGGACTACTTGCTCCTGGGTTTGACGAAGGATCCTGCTTGAGCAGATATCAATCATTCTTATATCGCAGGAATTCACCATACAAACCTTCTTCATATCTTCTTTCAAGATTAAGAAAGTATGAAGAACTGCATCAGCGCTGTGGACCGCCCACAAGATCATATACTGAAGCCCTGAGGCAGCTCAAATCTGGAGCAACTGCTTCTCCCAGTGACTGCAACTACATTGTCTGGATATCCTTCAGTGGGCTGGGGAACAGAATTCTGACTCTTGCCTCGGCTTTTCTGTATGCTCTTCTGACCAACCGTGTTCTCCTCGTTGACCCTGGGACTGACATGACGGATCTCTTCTGCGAGCCATTTCCAAATGCTTCGTGGTTTCTTCCAGATGACTTTCCGTTAAAGGATCAGTTCAAGGGATTTGACCAGAAGTCTCGGCAATGTCATGGCTACATGCTGAAGAACAATGTCTTGAATGCCTCGGGAGAGGCCGTGCCATCTTACATGTATCTGCATTTAGTTCATGACTATAATGAGCACGACAAACTCTTCTTCTGCGAGCAGGAACAGGATCTTCTTGCCAAAATTCCGTGGTTGATCTTGAAGACAGATAACTATTTCGTCCCCTCTCTGTTTCTGATTCTATCTTTCGAGCAAGAGTTGTCAAGCTTGTTTCCTGAGAAGGTTGCCCTTTTTCACCACCTGGGGCGGTATCTTTTCCATCCTACTAACCAAGTATGGGGATTGATCACAAGATTCTACAATGCTTACTTAGCTAAAGCCGACGAGAGGATTGGCATCCAAGTCAAACAGGAGATGGTCCATTCCCTCATGTAAAGGATCAAATCCTGTCCTGCTTATTGCGGGAGAAGTTGCTGCCTGAAATCAATAGGCAAGAATCTTTCCCCATACCATCTTCGGAAAATCACAAAACTATCGCCGTTCTCACAACATCCTTGGTTTCTGGATACTACGAGATGCTGAAAGAACTATACTGGGAACATCCCACGGTCACCGGAGACGTTGTTGCGATTTATCAGCCTAGCCATGAAGGTTTCCAACAATCAGAGAAGAAGACGCACAATCGTAAAGCCTGGGCAGAAATGTATCTTCTTAGCTTAACTGATACGTTGGTCACTAGTGCATGGTCAACATTCGGTTATGTAGCTCAAGGTCTAGGTGGTCTGAAACCATGGATCCTGCATAAGACGGAGAACAAGACCACTCCAGATCCGCCCTGTGTTCGAGCCATGTCTATGGAGCCGTGCTTCCATGCTCCTCCCTTCTGGGACTGCAAAGTGAAGAAAGGAATCGACACCGGGATACTTGTCCCTCACGTACGGCACTGTGAGGACATGAAATGGGGCCTCAAGCTTGTTAATGGTCACGATGACTTCTAAAAGAAAAAGGGTCATGATTCTAGTTAGTTAATGTATTATAGGTTTTTGGTAGTCAATAATTCTAGTTGATCAAGGGAGAAATTTTACGCCTCTATGCCGTCTGCCAGATGGATGTGTATCTGTAGGATCGAGGAGATTTCTGCCGCTACTCGCAAGTCGCAAGTAAGCAAGCACAATTAGTTTACCATGGAGTATTTACCTCTCCAATGTGAAACTTCAAAACAGTGTCATTGTTTATTTGTTCTACTTTTAGTTTGCCATTAGAAACTCTGTTTGCGGTGCTTGTGGATTATAGGATGGGCTGCTATGTGAAACTGAAAGGTGCTATTACTATGGAGTATGGACGGTGTAGCGCTACGCCAAACACTTGCAAGAGGCGATCCGCTCTAAAAAGGTCGGGAATTGTACGTGACAGAAAATAGTTTTTGTATTGATAATGGGGTGATCATTGCCTCTGGAGCGCAGAATTGATTCACTCTCATTCAGATTTCGGCGGTTTCAATCTGATGAAGGATTGATATGTTTTGGAGAGAAAGAATCACTGTGCGTTGCTGAATCATAATCTCATAGAGGAAGAGAGGGGGGTCTCATATCTTGTTTGCTAATGATTCCAAATTCTGGCATGCCTTATAACGTCGGTACCGATCATCTAGATTGACAGTATTCGTCAAAGGGTTGTATTGGATCGCAACAACGTATTACAATTAGGCTGCTCTAGGAACTTGAGCAGTTTGATCATTCCTGAGACTGGTGCTTTGTATGAAACTGAGATATCAGAAGTTGCTAGCTTCCTTTTGGTGAATCGAATTGCGTCATCCATGAAGTTCTATAGCTGTGCGCTATGTCGTTGCGATGAAGCATGTGATTCCGCTATCTTACCTTGTCGAGAATCCATCGGCACGACAGTGCGAGGCTACTCAACAGCCTTTTGCTGTGGCTATATAGTAAAATTCTCTTCTCAATTCAGGATGTACTCATGGTTTACTGCGAAGTCCTTATCATTAGCGACCGACGCCTGGGTGAATTTTCCTAGATCGCTGACCGGTTTGGTGAGATACCTCTGATTCAACCATACTTTTGCTCTGAGATGTTTTAATGACTGTATGGTGCTCACTGCTCATATCCTGCGCAAGTGCAAGTCCGCAGCTCTCCAGTATCTCCCATTACGAGTATCAATGCAACTCTACAAGGTCAGTAGTCTTCCGAACTTTCGAGTCATGCAGAATTAATTGATGTACGTCGTCTTACCCCTGTTTTTGTGCTGTTAGCGCTTCATGTAAATAAGCATGACGGCATTCGATCGTAGGCAGTCGAGTATTGAGGACATCACCATGACCATTAGTTCAGAACTCGTCATCGTATCCGATTGAATAAGAAAGATCAATGATTTGTTGACTCAGCACTTTGATATGCTACCTGTTAGAGCACAGGAGTAATATTTATGAATATTCAAGTGCATTGAAATACAAGTACGTATCGCTTTGGCCGTTTGCCTCATGCATATATCTATATATATGATGTGAGTTTTTGGTCAAATGTATGATGCGATTTTAATTCTATATATGTGGTAAAATGTCCAAGTCATCAAATCCATGGACAATTATTTCAGATTTGTCAATCATCGCCCGCTTGCCTTGACTGCATATATATATATTTTTGACACAGATGTATTCGTTGCTGCTTATGATCTTGAATGTATACTTGTGATAAGAAATTAGGAGACACACCGACACAGTATACAAGACTCTACCAAACAACCTCATGGCTAGACAATCACTCGGGTATTTTTGTCATGAACAAAATTTGAAAATCACGAAATGGATTTAGCTTCACCATTGTTGCGACTTGCAACGAAAGAAAGACGTCTTACGACCTATAAGTATGAATTTAATATTGTACTGTGTCATTGGGGTAAGTCAACTTCTAAAGGCAGTTAGTCGTGATTTGAATCTACTCCAACAAAAAAGGATGAAGCAGATTCCTTTGACGTGATAATACCTCCAAGGAATCAAATAATGCCTTCATTACTAGTGCTTGTCGTTTAATGCCATGGAATTTGAGACTGTGTCAGTAGTACTATTAGTCTACGATTTTCGTTTTCTAATTTTAAGTTTTGTTTTAATATTTGTGGTAATAACATCGTTGATTAACTCTGTAACCATACCAATGGATCAATGGATCAATGGATCAATGGATTTTTATTTTTATTTTTATTTTTTGTTGTTGAAAAGAATGAATCAATGGATGTTGATCTGCAGCATGATAATGTTGTGTGAGATAGATACTATTGATTCCTTGCTGTGTGATAGTAAGGAGGTTGGTGAGCGTAGTTGACCGCGTGATCCTTCTTCATTAACTCTGCATTGAAAGAAACTCCTACTCCTCTTGCTACTTCTGTTCCAATCCATCAGTACTCATTCGAAAATGTATTGATCGGACACGCGAATTTATATATATATTGAATTTTTATAAAATTTAATGAATTTTTTTAAGTGATAGTGGTTTTTACTGTAACAGTTGTAAAATTGGATAATAAATATACTGTAACAAATGAGATTGATTTGATATTTTTCATTTTAAAATATTATTAAATAAGATATATTGTTTGTATTTTGTGACAACCCAATTAAACAATTGTTGTCTATATTATTAAACAGAGGAAGGAGTAAAACTATAATGAGGTACTCTACTTCATATTTTCTCTGTCCCGATATACATATAATATCTTTTTTATTAGATTATTTTAATTTATTTATAATCTTTATAATTTTGATAAACTTTTTACATAAAAAAATTCAAAATAATAGTTATTTTTTATACTCCACTTTACTATTTTCACCCTTATCTGTTACATTAAATCTCACTTAAATTAAAATAAATGTTTTTCCATCCAATTCCATTTTTTTTTATTGCAGCACACATACTGTTAGGTAGTACTCTATTCGTCTCATATATTTTACAATATGTATGTATTTTATACTATTATATACACATACGTGTAATTCTAATTTTTATATCAAATTACGTCTGATCGTCCTACAATATGTATTAAGTTGAAGTATGTAACTTGCACAATAATTGATGTTTCATCATAAATTTACTAAAACTAAATTTGATCGTGATTACACGAATGTCAAATTTTATATCAATATCCGTGCAAAATCAAAACGTTACAAAATAAATAGATCACTAAATTCTGTACTCATGACGTGATTGATTGATCCATACAGCATAGGCATATGGTATCCCGCAAGGGCCAAGGCACGCAGTGAACCTCATTCATTCCTAGACGCTCGATCGACAATGATGGATGGAAGAAGAAGGCTTTGCAATGATGTTACTGTCGCATGGAACGCATTCCCCACGGACTGAATCTTATGTGATCAAATATGAAACGGATGGCAATTGGTACTATAAACTTACTTGTATCAAATATGTGATCATGGCGACGTTGCTGCTATAATTTGACTAGGACATCTAAACTTTACGATAAAACTCAATTGGGAAAAATCTTCATCCATAATAGAATAGAGATTAGCCTGCATAAATCCCGTTTTTTTAGACCCTGTCTTTGTCCCGTGTGAAACGCCGACAAAAAAAAAGCCTCCAAGGGTAATTGACGTAAAGTAGAAAGACGCAGTAACTGGTTTACAGTTGCACCCATCTTTCCATGCATACAGTCCATCAATGAAAGGTAGCTAGCATCACAACAGAACTTGACCTTCCTCTCTCAAACATTATATTCCATCATCACGTCAAGATTCAAAACTTAGTCAAACCCCGAAAACATTAAACATAGGCCATAGGGCACTCATCATACCAAGGATCAAACAACCGTTTATGCTACTATTCAAGTCAAGAGCTATGGGCTTCTATGGTAGGAGTAACTCATAGTGCGAAGGAAAGGCAATACGTTTTCCAGTAGATATCACAGAAGTTGCAAATTCATGTTGGATTGGAGTGCCTCTCAACTCGGGACAATACTAGAGTATGACTACCACATTGTGGCCGAATCGCACTGACATCATATAATCAAAACTAACATCGATTACATTGTCAATGCCATTACACAAACAACTATTCCAACTTCATCTGACATATGGTACTGATAGTCCAGCATTTGTGTAGCATCCAAGAGTTGCCTTATTTTCATCTTCAACCAGGAGAAGTGAGCGTTCAATTTTGGCCAAACCTTCAACCCGGCCATGTCAGATCAGCAACACGAATACAAACTTTTTACGTATCGACCAATGGCTATCAAGCAAACCTCGTCCGTGGACCCACCATCACTAACGTATATCCCCTTGTATCAACAGGCAGGTTATTGACAGATTACAATCACAAGGTACCAAAGTTCACTGGAATGCCAAGAAACATCGAAACATCAATGTAAAATTTCCTACCATTGCTACATGCATCCCTCACGGTAACCGTCTACATTGCCTACCGTCCTCCATTATCCTCTTCCCTTCCTTCTCCGTCGTAACCAGTTCTCCACTTAACACAATGGTCACGCTGCTCATGCACAACATGATCAGACCGAGCACGGCATGATCAGCCCTCAACTTATTTCCATCCAAAT
>JAOVYX010002493.1:0-11742 GCA_035668315.1 Drosera spatulata
TGTCGGAATTAACAAAATAGTAAAATATTTTAGAGAGAGATTAGAGGGAGAAAGAGAGATTTTCTTCTCTTGAAAATATGTACATAACACCTTATAAATGAGCTCTATTTATAGTACTCAAGGTAATTAATTATCACCTAATTTTCTCACCTAATCAAGGTGATTAGGTCTAATTAATAGCTACTTAGGTAAGTCCATTTAATAGCCTTAAAAATAGGTGAGATTTAAAGAAAAATATATAGGCTTAGGTATAAATACATCACTTTTAAAGGGTAGTTTTAATTATATAATTACAATAGAACTTTTAAAAATGATGTGTATTGTTCTTTTTTTACATGTTATTCTCTCTTAAAATTATGATATAATCAAAATTTTTGTCATTTTTTTTAACCAGGAACAAGACTTCTCAATAGACATGTTGAATTTGATGGCCATGAGATCATGATATCAATGATATATTCTTGTGCCTGCTCCAGGATGTTGTTTTTCGGTGCTCCATATACCTATTCTGAACGTGTTATCATAGTAGGAGCTACTGTAATCTAAAGCACAAAGGATTGAGTTTAGGGCAACAACTATTCCCTTCTTTGCCATTTTTTTTTTTTTTTACTAAAGTGGCACCTATTGTGTCCACATCAACTTTACAATGCTAAACTAGATGCAGGAGCAGTTAGATGATCCCCGCGAATAAATTTCCTGAGATCACACCTCATTACCTCGCCGTGACAACCACAACATCTATCACTAATGTATTCCTCCTTTCATTTTAAAAAAATTATAATAAATTAATTTATTATAAAAATTTATATATGTATTGATTTTTATTATAAAAACTCTTTAACTTGGATGTGAATGAGAAAAATGAAAAATAATAATAATAGAATGAGTTGATGTGATACTATAAAATAAAAAATATGGATGTTTTAAAATTTTTACAGAAAAAAAATTTCAATTGGGATAAAATTATAATTTATTTGAGATATTTCAATATAAAAAGTGTTGTAAATTTTTTAGGACGGATGAAGTAGTAATATTCTTTCCTTCTCACAAAGAAGGTAACGGTTTTATTTGAAAGTTTGTCAAACTAAACTTGAAGAGCATTACAGAACGATCAAATATAGATTTATGTAAATTTATCATGAAATATTAATCGTGACATAAGTAATGTATTTTAATATGGGGGTGATCGTGAGACAATTAAACATTATTTTACATAACATGGCGATGAAACATTAGTCGTAATATAAGTTACATATTTTTAAGCGACGATGGTTGTGGAACGGATCTCATCAAAATATGTATTGAATAGAAATCTTTTCGTCCTAAGAAAATTATGATGTGTTGATTTGATATGATTATTTGGGAGTGCGTTGGTTTTGTGTTAGTTTTTCTAAATATCATTGAGAGTTTATAAGAGTTGGGTGAGTAAATTTGTGAGTGAACAGAGAAAGAAAAATAATGAAACAAGAGTTGATGTAGCAATATAAAATAGGAGTATTTTATACTTTAAACATTTTAACGTTATCAATTATAAAAATATTATAATTTATGTGTGATATATTTATTTTCAATAATGTGTCGTAATTTATATGAAACGGAGAGAATAATTTTTTGAATGTTATAACACAAGATAATCCCACACTGATATACAACATTAACAACAATTCAGATAAACTTATCAATGGATAAGATCTGTGAGATTAAAATATACGCAATCTGTGAAAATGAAATATACGTAATTTTATTTCTGTTGTTTGAGGTTGAATTTTATGGTGCTATTTGATATCGTTATTTAAAGCAGTGAAAACCAAACCCACTAACAAAATGAGAAAAATCATTACTAACCAAAACTAAAAACATTTTCTACAAATAAAATGATTTGTGAAAGATTCTACAAAACAATACTATGATAAAATAAAAAAAATAAAAATTATATTGTATGATTTATTATTTTTATTTCATCCATTTAAAAAATAAAAAATACAATATTAAATGTTTTTTTCGTCCAATTCAAATTATAACGGTTTGATCCGACACTAATTTATGCGTCTGTTGAATTAATGAGGAAAGACAATTTTGTCCGACGTACGAAAAGAAGAAAGAAAAATATTGATAGATGAGTTTAATATAATATAAAATATAAATATTTTAAATTTTTATATAAAAATATTATTAAATATAATAATATTATAATTTAAATAAAATACCCATGCAACTTGAATAGAACTGGATAACGTTTGATTACCACCATGCTAATAACGCCACCATAGAAAACGATTTTCTCAGAAGCCGATGAGATACCACACCACACTGTTCTCAGCCTTCCCAGACTCCGGACGCCGCCGCGACTCCTCCAATCCCACACTCAATCCTTACAAATAGCATACTCTCGATGACCTCTCTCCCCACCGTCGCCGTCGCCTCCTCGACACACACATCGAGACATGATCGTCCACGTCGGCGACCCCTCGACCACTGATCGAGGGAAGATGAAGGCGAAGGCGAGGGAAGTCGTATTGAAACACAGAGGCGTAGGTTGGAGGAAACTCGACGCCGCAATGGAGCACACTCGTGGTGTTGATATGTAAGTTGTGGCGTTTTTAACTCTTTGATAGGCTGTTGAGATATTTTATTATTTATAATAAATAATATTTTTATTTATATGTTTTAATATTAATATTACGATTAAGTGTAGAAATGAAAGATAGGGATTAAATCGTTTATGTTACAAGCGTAGTTTTTTCTATATATATTAGTCTGAAAGCAATAGTCTTAATATTTTAAATTAAATATCTTGATTGTTTTGTTTTAAACCTAGTCAGAAAACTATCAAATTGTCTTACATATACTCCCTCAATCCCACAAAGATTGCCAACACATTCATTTGTGAGTTTGTGGTGACAATCTTTAACCGACATCTTGGGATGAGTAAACATATTATTTTATTGAATTTGGTCTTGAAATATAAGTTATAGTATAAATTACTTAGTGTCATATGATGATGGTTGCGAAACAATCGAACATTATTATTAGCTATAAGAATGAAGTTCATCGAAATGGGTGTTATGTGTGTTGAATAGTGGTTTTTTTGAATGTTGTATTCTTTTAAGAAAAAACGGATATATGTCATGAGACACATAAGTTTAGGTGTGTCTAGTTAAAATCTACGATAAAGATTAAAATGTGACTGTAGATGGGTTTGGGGATGTTGATCAACTTGATGGTATTGATTCCTATCATGCTTGACGAATTCATGAAAAAAAGGGCTTTCATCTCAAGATGCTTCTTCCTATCATGTTTTAAATTTTAGCTCTTTCATCTTTGCTTTGTATTGATTATATGAGATATGTGTCGATTTCATGATTAAGCATGGCAGCGAGAATTCTTTCATACGTATTTCTGTTTACAGTCCCTATCATGTCAGCAAAGTTCCATGACTGCTATGCTGATTGTATAATTTCTATTGCTTGATAAGGGTTTCACCAAATGAAGGAACTCTTCCTAGTAAAAGAACTTATAACAGTCCTTGTTAAAAGACCTGTGAATTTCATCTGATGTCTTTTCATATGAATTCCCTTCTTGAGCTATAACCTTATAACGTGTGCAATGCCATGAAGGTAATAGAATTCAAGCCTGTCACAGCTCACTGGCTGACAAGCCCGCTTTACATATGTATCTAAACAGACATAGAACTACATGGCTAAAATTTTAATTTTATTGGAAGTAATTAGAATAAATTGATTCCTTGAATCATTGTTATGATGGAAACGAGTGTTCAGATGAAAATCGTTTGTGATGGCAAATGGTTGTTTTGTATGACTTGACTAGCCAACACCATGATTCTTGTGGTATTATCGATGTTTTTTTTTTCCTGACAACTGTGATATGTTTTGTGTCGCTCTGGTCTTATTTATTTTTGATTGCAGGTTTATTTGACTCTTCTGTTGAATATGAACTAATTACCAAAGAAATCGTCAAATGTATCGATCTTGCCAAGGATGGAGTTCATGCAGTAGTCCTTGTGTGATCTGTAACTGCAAGATTTTCTTGGCAGCAATTGGCAGCCTTTGAAAGCCTGCAAATGATTTTTGGTCCTAAGATAGTTGATTATATGATTATAGTCTTCACTGGAGGTGATAAGCTTAAAGGCAAGACACTGGACAATTTTTTGATGGACAGTCCAGAAGCACTGAAGGTGATAGTCTAGTTGCTCCAACTTCTATTCTTTTTCCGATTTCTGTATGGAGTGCTCTTGGCTTTGTTCTCCGATTTTGTTACTGTCGGATCATTTGCTGTGATTCACCTTTCAATCATAGTTTCCTCTGTATCGTCCGTTCTTGACTTCTAATTTGTGTTGGAACTTCTTGTCACTGCTTCCAAAAGCCTTAGACCCTTCATCTGGGTGCTCGACTGAGAAAAATGAGTTTCTCAAACTCCTCCGAGTGCTCCCCAAGCAGATTTATGCACAACAGCACAAGTTCTGTGGCAGAGTCTCTTGCTTCAGGGGAAGTATATGCACTGACCAATTATGGCAGTGATCTTGGGATTTCACTTCTTGTCCTTGTTCGCAAATATGGCGTGGTGACTTGATCGCTGTATCAGATGTGTAGATTTTAAAGGCGAATCTATTAGTTTTGTGGCCCATTAGAATATGGCCGCAGTCTCTGCAACTGTTGATGGAATCTAGAACAGCGATTTTGTAGCTTCCCATACATCCAATATATTTTTTTACCACTCCTCGTCTGCTATCTCAAGTTATTAGCTGACAACATAGAAGCTTGATGAGCTGAAAAGTTATTCCATTCAACCACTTTGCATTTCATGCTTTTGCAGGAAGTTCTTGCTGCATGCAAACATCGTAAGCTGCTTTTTGATAATGAAACAGATGACAAAAGCAAAAAGGCATCGCAGCGTGGGGAGCTTCTGCGACTTGTGGACAAGGTCATGGAGGAAAATGGTGGAAGACCATACACTGATGACTCCTTTGCTATATTGAGGGTCAGGACATAGTAATTTTTGGTTGCTCTAGTTTAGTCACTGTTGGGCTCCAAAATTTCATAGTGTTTATCTCATTATCAATTGTGACTTGTAACTAGTAGGAGGGGGCGAGACAAAACGGAAAAACTGACTCCCCAGGTGTGATGAAACAAGAAATGACCGAGCCAAAAGAGCTCTTCCTGCAGCATATGCGAAACTGATGAAGGTGATGGCTGAGGGGGTTCTTGGATCTAAAGTAATTCTAACGATATGTTCATTAAACACGAGAATCTGTAGTTTTTTGTTGCTGATCATTCCCTGGGCCTATTTGGTTTACGACAACATGAAGACATGATCACAATTCAAAAATCTGTAGCTGGAAGATTTTGTTCTAATTTACTTGATCTTGGCTTTTACTGTTATTTCTGGTGCTATTTAGTATTTATGACTAGTTGCATTGATTGGCTTTTATGTCATTCTTCAGAGTGAAGAGAAGCTGCGAAAGACCGTTAAAAAGCTTGAGCAGCAGTTGGATGAAGAGCGCAAGGCTCGATTAGAAGCTAAAGAGATTGCCCTGGTGGCTCTGGTGATCGTGGTGAGGGAGCAGCAGTTTCTCAAAGAGCATGAGCAGCAGTTCGTCAAACAACATGAGGCTCGGTTGAAAGCTGAAATGATCGCACAGGAGGCTCAGAGAAAATCAAGCGAGGTGATTGCTAAACTCAAAAGCACATTTGGAAGAGCTTCAGAAGCAAGATGGAAGTGGTGACTTTTACCAACTGTAAGCGGTATTCTGGTAGCGGATAGAACTTTTTCGCTTTATTATCACTGAAATCATGGATCGATGGAATCTCCTGTGTAAACATGGATATATTTAAGTACTTGTTGATTATCGAACCACCCTCTTCTTTTTTTCGATCAATTGTGGGTTCCTGTTTCATCAGCAGCTCTTGACCGGTGATGTTGCTGCAGAAACCTTGTTTATGAAATGTCAGGATTTAATCTTATTTATTCTAAATTAATAGTCCCGTGTCTATGCAAACCATAACTATTATCCTTACAGAAATCATCCAATGTTGCAATCTTCCATTCTTTGAATTCAGCCCATGATTATGATATTACGACTATTATCATTCACAAATGATGACTCCCTCCCTCCCAGGTTTGTCAATCACATGACAAACAGCAATCTATTATCAGCGGAAACGCCATCGGCAATATTTGGTACAGAGTTATTCCGCCTCACTCATTGTGCAATTGAGGAACTAATTTCTTCCAGTACAACGTGTAAAATAGCAATCATCTGACTACAATGCGTGGAAATTGTCGCATCAGCTTCAGCTTTCCAGGAATGGATAATCAGTGTATCCAACTGACAGGATCAGCAATGTAGAAGGTGCTCCTGTCGTACTTGTTGAGAGGTGCATCGAGCTCGAACCTTCTAGGAAGATCAGGATTCGCCAGAAAGAAGCGGCCATAGGCAACAAGATCAGCACGGCCCTCTTCCACGGCCTTGATCCCGTCCTCTCTGTCAAACCCTCCTGCAGCTATGAATGTGCCGTTGAACGCTTTCCTCATAGGAAACAGGCTATGTGGGCATTCCTTTTTCTCTCCAACCTTAATCATCCTGGGTTCCACCATGTGGCAATACAGTATCCCGTATTTGTTCAACGATTCGACCATGTAGAGGCCGAGGGCTTTCGGGTTTGAGTCCCTGGCTTCAGAGTAGTTAGCATAAGGTGAGAGCCGAATCCCGACTTTATCAGCTCCAATCTCATCGACAATTGCTTCTACTACTTCCAAGGGGAACCTGCATCAGTTTTCTAGAGATCCACCATAACGGTCCGTGCGATCATTGACACTATCTTTCATGAACTGCTCAAGCAGGTAGCCATGAGCGCCATGGATCTCGACTCCATCAAAGCCTGCATGGTGAATATCCAGGAGACCTTATCGGCAAGGCAAATTCTACAATATATCCCATGCATTGATCCACGGATGCAATATTTTTCACAGATTGGACCATGGGCGAACCGACTCCCACTTATGACCAAGTCAGGGGAGTGAATTTCGTCACAACCTCAACAGCAGAGCAAGAGACAGTTTCTGTTTGTCGCGAAATGCTGAACAAAACACTTTTGACATGAATGTCCAACCAAGAGATCAAGCTCATCCATTTATCAACAGTATAGTAACTAAAATAGGCCACTGTAAATGGGAAGTTTTAATCTACATGGTCGAGGGAGAACAAGAACAGGAACAAACCAGCTCTTATGGCGTTCCTAGCGGCAAGTCTGAAGTCATTCACAACTGATGCTACTTCATCTGTATCTAGCCTCCGTGGAGGTGAAAAGTGTACCGTATCAAGACCATTAGATCGAAGTTGAGGTGTCAATGGCTTGTCAGTAGAAGAAATAGGAGCTCGGCCATCAGGCTGGAACTCTAATCAGGGTAAAAAAACACAGCAGTTAGTATGCCTATCATATACTGGCATCTTGAAATTCACAAAATAAATAAATAACCAGACAACGGGAAGGTTAACCAAAAAGTCAGATACCTTCTCTTGAAACGCGACCAACATGCCAAATTTGACAGAAAAATATACCGCCTTTGGCATGCACAGCATCAACAATAGGTTTCCAAGCTTCAACTTGCTCGTCCGTCCAAATACCAGGGGTAAATTGATACCTTCAGATATCAAATATAGTTAAGCATTTTGAAATTATAGCACCTGCATTTGACAATCAAATGAAGGTTAATATTGAGAGTAGCGTGTTTGAAGTTACCCCTGAGCACTGTCAGAAACTCCAGTGGCTTCGGTTATCAGTAGACCGCCATTGTTAGTTCTCTGAGAGTAATACAAAATTGCATGCGGTTGCGGAACGTTGCCATAAGATCTTTGCCTAGTCAAGGGTGCCAATACAATTCTGGCAAGACAGAAAGTATAAACAAAGTTGACAAATTGACAGCATATAACACATTGACTGCATTGAAAAATTCTATCTGAGGCTCGCTTTTTTTTTTTTTTCCTTTTTTTTTCTATTCTTTTTTTCTTTTTCTTTTTTTCTTTTTGAAAGAAGAGGCTCACGTTATTTTGACATCGCCTCAAAAAGGAATTGTATGATATTGAACCAATTCATGATTCACTTTTTACTATAGCACAACCACATAGGGAAAAATAGTCTATTATCAGGATACTGTAGAATAGTGCTACCATTTATACTAGCTTGATATTGTATCAAGAATGAAATGCCTAAGATGCATACAGAAAATTCCAGCATCACAAAGAGCGGAACTGCAAAGAATAAAACCAATCTGGGTTAGTCTAGTGGTGTTCGACTCAACCTTCTTCTTGAAGGTCTTGGGTTCGAATTCCACTAGCCTTAAAATCCATGTTGGCTACGCCCGTTGACTTCGGTCAAAGCTTTACCCGATGTTGGTGGGGAGGCGCCTTATCAGTGTCCGGGGGATTAGTCGAGGTGAACGCGAGCTGGCCCGGACACCCTCGTCACCAAAAAAAAAAAAAAAACAAAAACTGCAAAGAATAACGAACAAATGAGCATAAGCTTTTCGGATGCTGTAATTCTAAGATTGGTCAATCATGACACAAGCAATTCATGGTGAAAATGAAACAAGCTGAAATCCAGCTGAAAGAAGGTAGTTGAAGCTACGTGCACCTAAAATGTGCTTATATCTGATGCAGGACGAGATCTCCTGCATTGGTATCCCATAACAGCAGAATGAAATTAACGTCTAGGCGGTCCTTCCACATCCATGCTGAAGGTTATGCATACTCCTCACATACTACAGCAACCTCGAGAAATGAAGAAGTTGCCAGTGCTCCTTCAGATTCTTGAAATCCCTACCAATTCTAATTCGGGATCTTGAATCACGAACCTCAAACTACTTAGACCTCTTCTATGGAAAACATACCAAACGACACACTTTTCCTCCATCTTCCATGTTAGTCTACTTGTGTCTCAACACATCCCTCACATGGATGCCCCTTATATAGCTTGAACCTTACAACCCCTTGGCATGTCTCGTATCAAGTGTTCAATGTATATGAGAAACCATACTCGAACTTGTGACATTTAGTCAAATCTGCTACAATATTGAATCCCCCTGATGACAGGCTTGTGGAAGAATACATACATAAAAATATTATCTGTATCATGATATCGCTTGGAGAACGTTACGAACACTCTCTTGTGGACTCTCTCATCAAAACCTCTCATCCACGGGGATATTCCCTAAATGGACAGGGTCTAGAAAGGGTGAGATACAGTGCCTTTCTCTGCTACAAACAACACAGTTTATAAGAGAGTACAATTGGTACATCTGTAATATGTAAATCAAACCCCTTTTGTTCTATAGAAGGATTATTGTACTGTACATTAAACTTCCCCAAAGAAGCCAAAACCCTAAAACCAAAACATCGACATAAACTCCAAGAAACACCAGCCACCATCAACCCATCCCCATATAACATAATCAAATTCCAAGGAACCAAAACAAAACAACATGGGTAGACCACAAATCACCAGAAAAAGATGAAGAAAAGAGAGACTACAACAACGATAATAACTATGAAAAAGCTGGAAATTTCCCATCGTATATGGAGTCAACAGAGGAATCACAGCTTTCCCAGTTGTACCCATTTTCTTCAGTCACTTTTAGATCGATCCTCCTCTTCCCTTTCTCTTTCTCCTTCTCCTCTTTATAGCATCTGTTGTTGAGAAAAAGAATAAAGAAACAGACGTTAGAATTGAATATTACATTAACCGGTCACATATTTTTTAAGGTTTATTTTTTTAATTTTAAATTAATTGAAATGTTTAGATATTATGTGAATTTATATATATTGAATTTATATAGATTTTGATTAATTTTTTTTTTGGATATTGAGGTTTGATGTAACAAATGAGAAAAAAAGTTAATGAATGATACTGATAAGATAAATTTGATATTTATCGTATGAAAATATTAAAAAAAATTATTAATTTTAAAATAATTCAAATAAAAAATATTTAAATTAATTTGAAACGAGTTATTACAAATCTAAAAGTATAGCAGCCGAAGACTTTCAAAAGAGTGGGGCGAGTAGGTAAGCTTTGAAGCTCTACGATAATGAATCATGCTTATAAAGTAACATTTGTACTTGGGTTTGGAAAATAATGTGGGACTATTAACTCATGAATGTGCCCCATAATTGAGGGGGGAAGGAGAAAAGTGGTGAACCCATTTATGCAACTGGTGGTTGCTGTGACATGTAGGATGACGATCGTGTTTTTTTCTTTTCTTTTTTTTTTTGAAAGAACAGAAAAGGATGACGATCGTGCTCTTTTAGGGGAAAAGGTTCAATAATAGCAACAGAAGAAACATAGGTTTTGTGACATCACTGAACAATCATATTGATTCTAATGTTTTTTTTTATGGATCCATGAACGATTTTCTCATGGCAAGTACGCCATGTTGGGTGCACCACGCCATGGGCGGAGTCAGAATTGATTCACGGGAGGGGTCGGACAGTGCTAATAAATCGGTTTATACATCGGAAGAGCAAATCTGCTGTAGAAGACAGCAGAAAGGTGTTGCAAGAGTAAATATGACGTCGACCCCTAAAAACCTAGATCCCAGCAACCCTAAAACCCCAAACCCTTAAATCATAAAATCCTAAAACCTTAAATCCCAGGAATCCTAAAACCCTAAATTCTTAAACAAGATATTAAAAAAGAAGAAGAAATAGTCTGATTTTCTATAAAAAAAAAACATAAGAAATAAACAAAATAAACTAATATGAAAACAAATCAAAAATATCATTTTCACAAATAATAAATAGATTTAAATCATTATAAATGAATGACTAATAAATGATGTAACTATTATTGGATTAAAATAGTATATATATATACGAAAATAGATGGCTACGGTCATTGCAATAAACTGGCTGCACTTATACTATAAGTTTTACTTTTTATACTATAACTTGAGAAATGTATACTGCAAGTTGGTGTCATTATACTGTGAAATTTCAGTGTAAAACTCTATTGTATAAATTTATCAACTTATAATATTGATTTCTCAATTTACAGTATAAAAAGTAAAACTTATAGTATTCGCTGTAGCGGCTGCAACCTTGGCGCTTTGTATATATAGATAACCAAAGACACTCATAAAAATACTATAAACGATATCCATTTTCTAGAAATCCGTCGCTATATGTATAACGTTCAGACTTTTCTGATCTTTTCATAGGAATCCATGTGGCATTACTGTCGCTGGGCCAAACGCCTGAACTAGGTAAAAACTATCCTTCCTGACTTAATCATAAAAATTAAGTTAAATTCACTTATACATCATTAATTTAGAAACTTTTAATACACTGAATCATAATTTAGAATATCACCTTCGCAGCGGAATTTACATCTCTTTTTAAGATCAGAATACCTTTCACACATAAGTTACATCTACCAACAAATCACTACAAAAATCAGTATCAGTTTGCGACAGATGAATTCCGTCGCAAACGGGAACATTCCGTCGCAGAAAGACATTTGCGATGGATTTTGCGACGGAATTTGTGACGGATCCATCGCAAACAAAGATACATTACGACGGATTGATTTTTTCTGTCGCAAAACATAATTTTTTAAATTTATTATACATTGCGACAGAATCTGTCGCAGAAATAATTAAATTATCATTAAACTAATTTCTTAATATAATTAAATAATTAAATAATAATTATATTCTATTGCGACGGAT
>JAOVYX010002494.1:0-11740 GCA_035668315.1 Drosera spatulata
AAAGAAATGAGAAACGATGTTGTGTGATATGGCGCCCATATTTTCTTATATATATAAAAATATTTTAGGGACTTTCGGCGATCGTCATAGCCGTTAGCGGAAGTTCCCTGTAATTGGGATTCATACACCTGAGGTTGCTGAGCTTCATTGGCTCACGGATATGTTTTTCAATTGCAGGTATGCCCCCAGCAGCACCTGAAGGCTCTTAGGGAGAGCTTGCTTGTATATAGATGAATCCATGTACTTTGGATATTATGGCAGATCAGATGTCTATAACGTTTAAATGTAATAAACGATCTGCATAGCTTCCGCTTAAATGTTGTAACTAAACAAGTATTTGATTACTGTTTATAGTTCCTTGACTTCTGTACCCCTAAAACCCATTCGGTTTGTTTAGCCTTGTCACGAAAATGCTCATGTGTCTTCCGACGTGGAAAGTCAGGGGCGTTACAAAACCTTACTTCACTTGTCTTTTCAGTGCAAAGGAGATTCATCAATTCAAAGGTTACAAAATCTAAGGCATTGCTTTGTATTTATATAATACCCCAAATTTCTACCGTTGCTGAACTTGTCCTTCCTTGAAAACGTCACTTTCATGCCAGCCTGAAACCATATTCATCGACCCGTGATCTCTGGTATTGATGCAGAGAAGTATGCTGATATAGCACAAAAGGCAACCCGTGACCTCTGACTTTATCTAAACCCTTCTGTAGTCCCTAGCCTTTCTGCTCCTAGCCTTGCTGCAGTAACCTCACAGAAGTTGACCTCAGCCTTCTTTTTATCTGAAGCCTTTAGTTGACCTCAGCCTTACTGTTCTCAGTCTTGTTGTAGTAACCTTTGTCAACGAAAAGCAGTCCAGGATCAACCATTCCTTACTTCAGAAGCCCAAATGCCCAACCCTTACTATCTCTTTACTCATGACCTCAATATTTTCAGCCTTGTTGCGTTCCTTTGGACCAGCCTTACTGCATTCCTCTCTGAACTAGCCTTGATGTATCCTTCTCCGAACTAGCCTTACTGCACACCCATTGCAGGCTCACTTTCCTAGCAGACTAGCCTCAGCCTTGGTACATACATGGACATTCTAAGACTAGAGTTTGCCTATCGCTCAAGTTCTATACATCATGGGTTTGACTCAACAAAGTCTTCTGGGTTCTGTAGTTTCTTTTGTCTGCTCATGGAATCTGTGAGTATCAGTCTTGGTTACGGTCAGATCAGTTGTCAGATTGGTTCAAGAGGATAAAAGGAAGTCAGTGCTTCTGTTCAGATCAGTTATCAGAATAGTTCAAAGAAGTTAATAGATAGCTAGCGCCAGATCAGACAAGTATTCGATACAAGCAGTCTTCTGAGGGTTATCTATTGAGTAACATATCTGCTAAAAGAAGACTCTATTGATTTCTGGTTTGAAATTTCTGAAATATACAGCTGGATTTCTAGATAGAAAATTAGGGATTGATTGGAGAGTAGTATCCACCAACCTCGCCTATATAAGGCACAAGTCTACAAAAAGAGGGGCATCTATCGAATTCATTTTCCACTCAAGCAAGAATTATAGCACTCTCAAGTTCTCTCTCTCTCTCTCTCTCCAATAAAATTCAAACCATTCATTCAGGAATCTATTCATCAAGAACTTCATGTCGAAGACGGTGATTGCTGCAAGTCTTCATACTCTGTGAGTTTGTGTTTACAATTGTAGGTTTCTAAGGGGGTCAAGTTGTTATCAGATTTGGTGAGATCTGATTGTGTATAAATGTTGAAGAGTGAACCTGAAAACTCTATCTGTTGTACTGTGATCCAAAGTGATCTATTGGATTTCCTTCTTGTGTAGCACACTGCTTACAAGAGGAAGAGCGGATTAAGTTCAAATAAGTTTGTTAACACTAATTTGAGTTTGAACCGCTATAAACTGTGTGTTCTTGTTTTCCTGCTTTCTTTCCTATCTGATTTGTTAGTGTTGATCTGTTTATTTGTTTGAATTTGCAACTCTGTGTGTGTTGAAAGATTGATAGATCATCAGGACACTCATTCAATCATTGTTTCTGATCATTAGTAGATGAGTTGGTTATTTCTTGATAGTCTAACAAATCGTTCATCGGGTAGTTAGATCTCAGCTGTTAGAATCTTGATCAAGTGATTGTTCGTTTATCATTTATTTTCTTGTATCTGACCAGATTAGTTTAGGACTGTTTGATGTGTTTGTTGTTTTTGGTGCACACAAGATTTTTAGTTGTCAAAATTTGAGTAGAACAACATATTGATCCCCCTCTCTAGTTTGTTCTTGATTACAATCATGAACTTTCACGCACTGTTTAATGTTTTTCGATGATGATGGCGAGCAAGGGACAATGATAACACTATTTGCAATGTATTCTATTGACTTGGGCACTGTGTTATACCGATGGACACCATTTCCCTCAATGACGATCACCGACAACGGAGGCGGATTTTGGTGACACGCCCATCGCAAGGTGGCCAAATTAGAATATTTATATGCTTACACACACTCTGGATGTATTCTAATTAAAATTAATGGTGAAATTAAGGATTGAACCCACAGAGACGGTTGGTGCAATTATAAAGGTTGTAATGATCATGACGAAACTCAACCAACTCTATGAAGAGTGAAAAATTGGAGGGTTGTTTTTAACAAATTAAACTAATTAAATTGCTGAAATTAAACTAAATTATCTAAACTTATGAAGAAAGTAGATTGAGGTGTTTTTTATATGAAAAATATAGGGAGTCAATTAATTATGTTCTACCTTTTCAGGATCAATTATGGATGAATGTCATACAGATTCGTTATTTAGATAGGTTTGGTTGTGACACCTTTGGGCTAAAGAATCACATTCACTTAAATTTTAATTACAAATGAGCTTGTATAATTAACCTAATTTATCTATCCCTAATATACTGATGGGATCGTATATGCTAAAAATCATTAAATTGAATCGAAGCATGAGAATGTACCAAACATGAACATAAATAGCTATGAGCTTAAACTATCATGTTCACATGCAGTTAATTATAACCCGTGACAATAAGCTTAAATCCTGAATTGCTATTTGCTACGAAGTTAACCACTTAGCGCGATTAATAACTAGGTCATGATGTCGATGGGTGACCAGTCTAGTTGAATTCATAACATATAAATGAATAAGGTCAAATTTCATGCAATAATCATAATATACGAAACTGGTTTTGTTGATCTAATTCATCTCATGATCCATATTAGCTAGAGTTTCATTAATCATCCCTACTAAATATTTACTCATTTATGACATCAATCACCATCATATTCATCATCTTCACGCACATCATCATCACTATAAAACTGAAGATAATCAAAGAAAGAAGGATAATACAGCGTTGAGAATAAAGATCCGATGACAAAATAGATGATATCCAAAGCCCTACACCAATATTCGGACTCCATAAACGTAGAAATCGAAGAATCTAGCCTAGGGTTTTTGTGAAATGAAATGAACGTGAAGCTTTGGAAAATGAACCCTCATCTCCTCTCAAAATGAAGAAAATATACGGGTATTTATAGAAAACCCAAAAGCAATTCGAAATTTGAACGAAACAAACTGCATCTGGACATTTGATCGTTACAGGTGCCCTGTAACGGTCGTTACAGGCATTGGTTGAACTGGCTTCTTTGATCTTTAAGACGTGATGGTTGACACTAAGGCTATAACGATCATGACACCGGTTACTCGTTTTAGGATTACACTCCAACCTGTAATGAACATTATGGGTGTATTGCAAGTCGTTACACACTTAAAGTAGATCGTTACAGCTCCAAGTCAGCCTCGTTTGACATGAAAACTTCACTTAACGACCACGAACTTGTCCACAAATGAATAATGCATCAAATCAACGTCTTGGATCATCAAAAACAGCATCAAAACACGCCCAAGAACTCGTCCAAAGCTCCATCTTCATATCATCTTCAATCATGATTTCTCACAAACAACTCAACGATCAAATAACATCTTCACATGATGAAATTTGCCATAAAAATGCACAAACAGCAGTATCCAATTCCAAAGACACAAACTAAACTAAAAACACAATATAAAGGACATAAATACGACAAAACACTAGGTTTAACATCAATAAAACATGTGTGTTTACACACACATCAAATTCTCCCAAGCTAAATCTTTGCTTGTCCCTAAACAAAGAAATTACACAAGAAGAAACAAGATCAAAGGAATATGCATAACTCTAATAATAAAACAATCAAGTGTCATAGCTTTGTTTTCTGCAAGCCAATTCATCATACCCCCTCGCCACGCTGCATGAAACCTTCATCGTATCTCTAAGCGATCACTAAACAAGACACCACTCACTATCCCTCAATGATTGTGAGGTTCATATCAACTCTCTCTCTCTCTCTCTATATATATATATGCAAGGATAAGGATTCAACCCAAATAAGACAACCAACTGTAAGCATTCACATACTAACCACCTTCTTGTCCGAACCAAGTGTGCATCGTGATCCAAAATAAGATCGAGACCAATAAATAAACAAAGTAGGTGAAAAAAGGTTGCCTATCTGGTCATGTGGAGCTCAGGTGCAAAGGTAGGAATATAATACGAGTCAAATCAATAACGAATCTAAATATCCATCCCCATCAAGGCATTGTGTGCCTTGAACAAAACACATACTAATATAATAAACCGTACATACAACCTCTCGAATCACCTCTCAATAGAGAAAACAAAAGAACATTTCCTTTTTCTTTAACCATTTTTTTCGTTTATTTTTCCTTTTTTAGCTATTTTTTTCTTTCAAATGAATGAGTGAAATAAATAAGAAACAAAGGCGCCACGGCCTAGGTACATTGTGTGCCATATTACAACGTGAAGAATAAACCATCCACATACAAAACATCCCATAAATCGCCACCTTGACTCGTACATGTGATAGGGTTCAAAGGATTCTTTTGTGGAGTTTCATGGCGTAAAACATCTCCAATGATAAACATAAGCATGCCCAATCAAAACAACGTATCACATATAATACGAGATGAAAGAAAGAAAAATAAGGGAATAATAACGTTTGGTAAGAAAGGCTTAAAGGGTTATTGTTACACAAAGAAGTGGAATATATGATCTACGATGCACACCTCTTCGTCTTACCACTACCAAGTAGGTAGTTGCTTAAGCTCGATATATTATAAAAGTCTAACCTTATTGTTTCCCTCAAATCCCGTGTTTAATTCATTCCTCACACATGCCTCGCTAGCAATATTAACTTAGCGATACTTTGGACGAAATTCCGCTATGTAACTGAGTTGGTTTTCAACTTAGGCCATCTAAATTCTAGTATGACACTATCTCATCTTCTTTGCTTCGAGTTAAAACATATTACAAACCTCTTAAAAATTCTTGTCTAACCACTAAGAGGACAAAAGTCTTTTAAAAAAATTTTAAAAAAAATTCCCGATACTATTCAAATTTTTTTTATTTTCACGAATTTTTTAGAAAATTGACACAGGAAGGAAAAAAAATTAAAAACTAAATTAACTATTCTCTCCCCAAGCTAAAACTATACATTGTCCTTAATGTAAAAATAAAAATTAAACGCATTGGACAAGATATACCTGTTAAACTCAAGAACGGGATGGAAAGTGTCCTTGTGACACATGTCAATTGTAGATCGTCCTTGCCATATCATCTATCGGTCCACCTTGAAACTCAAACTATTATTGGATGACGCCTATTATGTAATTTTGTCATTCCATACATATGTTGTTCAATCTGCTCAATCGCCTCATTGATTTTTCGTTGCTCCTCTTCTATTCGTTGTAACTTGGAATTGAGAGCAATAAAACCGCAAGGAGGTGGTGGTAGTTGTGGATGTGCAAGTTTCACAACACGGTCCTCATCTATTTCATCCATCCAACTCTCTACACTTTCTACACGAACTTCTCTTCCTTATTGTAGAACATTGAGATTTTACTCTTGTGATGACATTCCTGTCTAAACAAAACTCAAATTTTCAAATATTAGTAGACACTCTCTCTCACACAATATGAAATAATAAACAATGAAAGTGACTATATGAAAAAGAGAATCATGCAAATAAATAAGCATAGATGAATAAAAAGATAATATATCATCAAATGGAATTTCATTTCAATAAATATGATGCATGGTGATTTTTATCTATCATGCCAAACATAAAATATCCTAAATGATGAAAACTAACTAATTCTCCTTTATTGATTTAATTTAAGTTTATTTGGTATTTTATTTAAGGTTTGTTAATGTCTTAAATATCTTAAATTATTTTATCTTTTGTATTAATTAAATTAATTGGGGTGGATTTAATCTTTTGGATTTGTGAGTTGATTCAATTTATTTTTGTAATTTAGATGATTTTTTTTAACCATTTGTTGATGATTTTTAAATTCATGTCTGTTTAAATGAATTTTTAATTGATTAATTTCCTACCAAATTTAGAGAGTGAATTAGTTAATCCAATTTTTTTTAAATATTGTTTTTGTTAATTTTCTGATTTAATTAATTTTTTGAATTTTAAATTAATTATTTTGAATTAATTAATTTTTATGAGAAGAAAAACTAACGAGACTAATAGGAAACGTAACTGAATATCATAGATGAGACGTGTTTTGTACAACGACTTAAATACAAGAAATAGGAAATAACATACTCAAAGTGACAAACTGACTCGAGGTAGGAATGGAAATGACTCAACAGACTTGACATAGAACTGAAAATAAAATACATAGATATACAAGCACCCCCAAGCTAATCTATACTAAGTCCCTAAATACATAGGCATGAAAATATAGGACTAATATACATAACAAATCACATGGATGGTGGTGGAGGAGGCTGATAGTTCCACTGAGGGAACTGGTTAAAGAAAGTAGTTTGGCGCTGCTCTATACGCTGTATAGCTGTTGTCATCTCCAGTGAACGCTCATCCATCAGGTCCATACGCTCTCCTTGGTGTCTCTGCTCCTTTACTATTGCCCTCTGATTCCCATATATCCTCTGAATAACAACCCTTCAGTCATAATAAGAATTGGATGGAAGATGGCCGTGCTGAGACAGAGGTGGCTGGTAGTAATGAGGCTGCTTGTACGGTTGCTGCTGCTTCTGCTGCTCATAGCCTTGAGGATAAGCAACTGGAAAACTTAGCTGGTACTGTGAATAGTTAATAGGCTCGTGAACAGGTGGAGTAGGTGCGTCAGGCATCTCCACATCTTGATGTGCAGTTTGAGGTGGTGGTGGTGTAATAGCTCTAAACTGAGCAGGCTCTTCTGCCTGAAGTCTAGGTAATCTGCAGTTCCTGCGAACTATGATAGTTTGTTCACGGGCCGGGAGTGATGGACGTCTCATCGGCTAGTGCTGATCTCTCTGGCAGGGATTGTACTCTCTCCCCTTTCTTTTCAGCATGCTAGAGTTCTTGAGCATTGTCAACTCAATTGGATCCCTCGGTCTGCCTACCTCAATTGCACTCATATCAATCTTGAAATACTCCGTCAAAGGAGGATTTAAGCCTCCCAAAACTATGCCTCCAGTAGTGGTAGTAGCCTGATACATCAGTCTGCGAGCTACAAATGCTCCAGTGCAAACATGGGACTCCTCAGATTGGTCATTCAAACCATATAACATCAATGCATTTTCGGGATTAAATCGATAAAATCGCACGAATCAATGCGTTTTCGGACTAATCAATGCTTGATGTAAGTGTATTTGATGCAATGGGATCGAGTTTGAGTGATTTTATAGTGATTTGGAGTTGTTTGATGTGAATTGGATTAGAGAAAGTTGCATTTGGGAGTGTTTGCAATAAGTATGTGTTGCGAATTTGATGAAAATATGGGTTTTGGACAACTTATAACCTGTAACGGCCGTTACAGGCTTCCTTTGATGCTAAGGGACTCTCTGAAAGCCTGTAACGGCCGTTATAGGTTACAGGTCAGGAATAAGGCAATTTTATTTTTAAAAATTCCATATCGACCCGTTATGCATCAAACTCAATGTAAAGACTTAAAATACATTGTTTGTAAACTGTTCAAGTGATTTTTGAAGATCAAAGCCCACCGTACAATTTTTTTAAAATAAAACGAACATAATGAATTAAGAACTAAATTATTGAAAAACTAGAAATGGAGCATTACATAACCCAAAGGGCATACGCCTATACACAAAGGTGCCAAACGGACATGTGAATGTCATTTTGTCTTGATCTTCTAGTGCTATCACAATTTGATTATAATCAGAATATCCATCCAAAAAACAATAATGTGATCTTCTAGCTACCCTTTCGAGCAATTGATCCATGAAAGATAATGGAAAATGATCTTTTCGTGTGGTTGAATTTAACTTGTGATAGTCAATGCACACATGCCATCCATTTTGGATTCTAGTGGCAATCATTTCACCATTATCCTTTACCGCAACAGTTAAGCTTATTTTAGATTCTTTGTTACAACATTGATAGAACTGACCCACTAAAAGTCAGTAATTAGATAGATAACACTAGTATCAAGAAGTTTCAAAATTTCATTCTTGACAACTTCCATCCTTGGAGGGTTTAAGCGTCATTGTGGCTCCCTTGATGGTTTAGAATCGTTCTCAAGTAAAATACGATGCATACACATAGAGGGACTAATTCCTTTGATATCAGCTATTTTCCATCCAATTGCAGTTTTATACTTTTTGAGTATACTAACTAGAGTTTCTTCTTGCTCCATAGATAATTTGCTCGAAATAATTGTTGGGAGATTTTCTCCATCACACAAATAAGCATACTTCAAATGAGCGGGTAACTGCTTTAATTCCAATTTTGGTGGACTTTGAACAGATGGAAGAATTTTCTCATGATTAATTGAAAGTTCTATCATGCTCACATTCTTCTCATTCAATTTTTATTCAATTATAAACAAATCATCATCAAATAACTCATCATAATTCAGATTGTCATTATCCACATTTAACTTCAATATTCCATGAATTCTTCTTTGTTTAATTCAAAAAGCTCCTCTTCTACTTATGAAAAAAAATCGATTGTATAAATTGAGTACACATCATCACTTGACTGTTTCATTGCATCGTAAATGTTGAACCTTATAATCTTTCCATCAAATTCCATAGACAAAGTTCCATCTTTTACATCAATTGTTATTTTTGCTATCCTAAAAAATGGTCTGCCTATCAGATTAGGCGCATGACTTGTTTCATTGATATGACCATTACCAGTTTTTAGAACATAAAAATCGACTGGGAAGATTAGATCATTTACCTTCACCAAAACATCCTCCACACATTTACAGGATGTGCTACAGACCTATCAGTCAGTTGTATGAAAACTCCTATTGGTTATAAAGGTCCTAAATTAAGGGATTTGTAAATTGATAAAGGCATAATATTTATAGAAGCACCCAAATAAATCATACATCCAGTAATTTCAGTAGTATCTATGGTGCATGGTATAGTAAACATATCAGGGTCCTTTTTCTTAGGAGGTAACTTTTTTTGCAAAGCTGCAGAAAGGTATTTCTCTAACAATCACTCTCTCATGACCCTTAAGCTTTCTCTTATTGATGCAAAGCTCCTTTAAAAATTTGGCATATCTAGGAACTTGATTAATAGCCTCCAATAAGGGAATATTCACCTCCACCTTCTTAAAAAGCTCAAAAATATCCTTTTTCGCTTCACTTTTCTTATTTTAGATAAACGGTTGGGAAATGGAGCAGAGGTGACAGGTTTGATAATTGGATCAATTTCTGAAATTTTCTGAGTTTGATCTTCATTTTGATCCATATCATGAATTACTTCCAACTCCTTTTCAATTTTCTTAGACTTTGTCTCAGGTTCCTTCAACTCTTTACCACTCCTTAACATCACAGCATTGACATTCTCTCTAGGATTGAGTGGTTCGGAAGAAAGTTTGTTCTCTAAACTAGCCTTCAGTTGGCTCATGTCAGAGGCAAGTTGGGCAACAGTACTCTCAATATTACTCATCTTAGATTTGGTCTATGAATTCTCAGCCATTATTTTCTTTTGAGTCTGTGCCAAAGTCTTAACAAGTTTCAAGATATGACTCTTGGTTATTTTGAAAAGGTTGTTGATTTTGATAGAAACCAGGAGGGGGATTATTTTGAGCTCTAGGTGGATTTAAGACATTATTGTTATTACTCCACCTAAAATTTGGATGGTTCCTCCATGGTTGACCAGCATTATAATTCCACTGATTCTGTCTTTGATTTGGTGACCCCGAAAATCCCACTGCATTAGCTTGTTCCTCATACAGAGTACGACGTATCAGTTGGATGAGCAACACTATTGAAGAATTCACAAGCTTTCACTTGTGCTGGAACTTTGTTGGTTATCAGTTGAGTGATCGAAGTTGTAAGGATATCCAACTTTTTATCTATACTAGAACTTCCTCCACCATCCCTTCATCTTTAGAGCTGAAGTCTTGAGAGATTTGGGCTGATATTTCAATTAATTTTCTAACTTCAGAAGGTGTTTTACTTGTTAGGACGTCACCACTAGAAGCATTTATTCTATGGCGATCTTCTGGTAGCAACCCTTCATAAAAGTACTGAATAAGCAAGTTTTCAGCAATGCTATAATGCGGATAGCTTGCACACAACCTCTTGAATCTCTCCCAATATTCATGCAAACCTTCCTCATACTTCTGTTTTACTCCAGAAATTTCCTTTCTGAGAATTGTAGTTCGTGAAGATGGGAAATATTTTTTTAAAAAATAATTTATGCATTTCAAGCGATCTATTAATTGAGTTGCAAGATAGTTCATATAACCAGTCCTTTTCATAGCCTTACAGACTAAAAGGAAAGGCCTGCAATTTCACGGTTTCAATAGGGACACCATTTGTTCTGTTGGATTTGAATACAACATGGAACTCTTTGATGTGCATGTTAAGTTCTTTGTCAGTATGTCAATTAAAAATCAATAATTTATTTAAAAATCTAGAATTCAGTTTGAACGAAACATTGACTTCAGGTAAGACAATGCAAAGAGGTTCGTCTTCAATAGTAGGAGCTGAAAGTTCACGTAAAGTTCGATTTGCATTATTAGCTGCACTGTGAGGAATATTATTTGCATTTTCTATCATATCTAAATTTTTAAATTCAATAGGGGAATAACTACGTCCTTTGTTGATATTTGAAGATGAAGATAAGGGAGTTGTTGTTTGACTAAGGGGGGTAAAGTCTCCAGATCCTCTAGATTCAAAGTCTTGAATAATATTTCTTATCTTTTCACGTACTATTTTTCCACTCCTCGATTTTTTGCACTATTGGAGACACAACTACCTAAATAGTAGATATGAATATAAATAAATAATAATAAAAATTCACAAAAATAATATAACACTAAACCAATAATTAATTTAAATCACTACTTTGACATTGCTACCGTCCCCGGCAACGGCGTCAAAATTTTGATACGACTGTCGCCTGACGTATAAAAATAGTATTTAAGTTCACTTACTCTCACTATCAATTAATTAAATTAATGTAGTAATGGAAGTAAGGGTCGATCCCAGAAAAACGGCTGTTCAAATGATTTAAACTAATTATTAATCTAATCTTACCTAGAATTATGGAGTAAGTAGCTTTTTTCTTTTTCTTTTTTTTTTGGGGGGGGGGGGGGGTGTTGGGGGGTTGTTATAAAGAAGCTAAGATTAAATAATAAGAACTAAGAAAGCAATTAAATTAC
>JAOVYX010002495.1:0-11740 GCA_035668315.1 Drosera spatulata
ATTCCGACCCCACCAAACCCCCCAAAGACCCCTCCAAACCCCCCAAAGACCACCACAATCCGAGTGCTTCTTCCGCATACGGGTCGGGTTACAGGCCCGCATACGGGTCGGGTTATGGTGCGGCGCAATCGGGATATGGGGCGTCGGCCCCATATGGGAGTAGTCCTTTTGCGATGCTGGTGCCGTCTGTGTTCCCGCCCGGCACGGACCCCAATGTGATAGCGTGTTTTCAGGTGGCGGATCAGGACGGGAGCGGGTTGATCGATGATAAGGAGCTGCAGGGAGCGTTGAGCTCGTACGGGCAGGGGTTCAGCATGAGAACTGTGCATCTGTTGATGTATAATTTCACCAATACCAATGCCAGGAAGATCGGTATGTGTGGGAGTTTTGGGGGTATCAATTGGTTGATCTTTTGTTCTTTTTCAATTTTAGGGTACGCAATGTAGTTGCATGAGGTGGTTGGGAACGAATTCGACTCCGATTAGGTGCATTTTACGGTCGACTTAGCGATTAAAAATTCTTCCCCATGATAAGTGATCAAGGTCGGCTCGGTCCTCGTGTTGAGGGTAGTAAGAAATATTCTCTCTCCATGTGTGTTAAAATTGCTGTGACTGCATGCATCTGACCCTTCTTAGGCTCTTTACTCAAGAGGGATTATGTGAGTTGTTGTCTTTGTTTCCGCCGTATGTGGATCTTCCGTTTGGGAATTTGATTAGGCGATGATAGGATTGTGGTGCTCGTGTTTAGGGATTTGTCGTGAATGGAGTTGTTGAAGGGAGAAGTGGTTCATGATATCAGTTCTAATGCATGGAGATTGAAGGGGATAGATATTGTATGTGGGGTTGGGAATGATAATAATGTCCAAGAATGGACTCTTTGCAAGTAATGTAATTAACCAGGAGAATTTCGAAGACACTCTTTTATGCTTTTTCTTTCGATGGATCTATTATTGGAGGATGTCTAACACCGACGATGAACCCCTTGTAGTTTGATGATAGATCACGTAGAATCACGAAATTATAAATAGAGTTTCCATTGAGGCGCCAATCTCTATGAAAAACCATTGACAATGTTTCCAGTCAAGAAAAATTTTTCCATGGTAGTTTTTTCTTGTGAAACCGCCCTGTAATGATGCAGAAGCAATTACACTTGAGTTTCTCTATGAAAGTAGGTGTGGTGACGCCCTTTATGATGGTCCTTTTGTGGGCTAGTTAGAGTAGTAATGAGATCTTCTTGGTGAAAGTTTCTATTGCTCTCATGACCACCTTTCCAATGACACTTGGATGTTTCCATGGTCTCTTTTGTATTATGGCTTTATTTAGTTTTGTTTTTTAGACATCTTGCTACTTCAGTCTCTTGTACTCGAATTTTCGGTTAAAATGCGCTCTCGCTTGAAAGCAAGAGATAAGTAATGAACTGTTCTGTCTAGTTGGAATTGTTTGCATTTGTAGAGCCAGGTGCTTGGCAGCATTTGTATGTTTTAGTGAACTAAGATTATTACTATTATCATCTTCAGTGTGCCCCAACTAAGACCAGCTGTGAAGATAGTATAAGCTAACCTGTCGTAATGTATCCGTGCAGGTCCAAAAGAGTTCGCTCCGTTGTTCTACAGTCTGCAGAACTGGAGGGTATGCTTGAACTAGCTTTACGATATTTGAACTTGTGGAATAATCTGTTTGCATCGTTTGAGCAATGCAATTCCTTAAAATTCCTCCCCTTTGAAATGCTTGTTTCTGTTTCTTCTAGTCTATCTTTGAGAGATTTGATAGAGATAGGAGTGGAAAGATCGATCCTTCTGAGTTGCGGGAGGCACTTCTCAGCCTTGGATATGCTGTCTCACCTACTGTCTTGGAATTGCTTGTTTCCAAGTTTGACAAAAAGGGTGGGAAGAGCATGGCCATTGAATATGATAATTTCATCGAGTATGTCTTGCGCGTTCTACTCCTAAAATTTTCATCAGTTCCTTTTATTGGTACACTGGATCCTTCCATTTTTGTTTTAATGGATGTTTCTGATATTTTTCTTCTTTGCCTGTTGCAGATGCTGTCTGACTGTTAAGGTAAGTAGATACTTATATGCTATTTAATTATTCGGTCGTTTCTTTCATTTGAGTGCTCCACCCAGATGTCATTATCCTCGATCTTAGTTGACCTTTTCTTTTATTTTTTCCAGTTCATTCGCTTATCGGTTATTGTTGCATTGCAGGGCCTGACCGAGAAATTCAAGGCAAAGGACACGCATTACTCTGGATCAGCTACTTTTGCCTATGAGGAGTTCATGCTGACCGTTTTGCCTTTTCTCATAGCGTAGATCGTAGGGACTCGCTTCAGGGTCTTCTTGTGTTTGGTTCAGTGTTATCGGCTTTGATACTTTCGGTTGACGATTTGGCCGGTTTACTTGTAACTAGTGGACACAAGATCCTTTTTTACAGTGCCTTGCGGTGTAAACTTGGAGTTTGTGGGTTTCTTTTCGTGTGATACGATGATAATATCCTTGTTCAGTTTTGCGCTTGAGAGACCGTTTGCTTTGTCTCCACATCTTGGGTGTATTAACTGGGTTTTACTGAGTTCTTTACGTCTTACTTTGATCTCTGGTCTTACATAAGAAAGTGTTTGCGTCTGGATTCTACATTTTGTTTTTAGTCTACGATTATCTTGATCTACTATTTTGCGTGCTCCATGGACAACCAATGATCGACTGATCTCAGAGTCTTTCGGAAAAGAATGTTGTGGGCATTCTGCATAGTCTCACATTTGTGTTGTGTACTTGAACGATTGTGATCTGCCGCAAGTTGTCAGCTGGAGTTGAGCAAGACCGTAACAAGGCAGTGCTTGTAGTTATGGTCAGGTTGTTTGTGATCTATCCTTTAACCTAGTACTGTATTTTCTATCAAGATCAAGATTGCTGTTATAACCTGTCCTGGTGAGGATAATGATTGTTTCTGTTCTATCACGCGTAATGGAATCATAATAGACTTGATATTTTGTGTTCTACCAATGACATCAAGTTCGTATGTTGTGTTTTGTTGTTCTCTCGATATTTTGTGTTCTTCTCATAGTATCAGCTAGAGTGTTATTTTTTTATAACAATTTAATCCGACATGATAATTTATTTGTGTATTGAATTTTTGTATGATTTGATGAAGAAATAATATTTTTTTAGGGTAGCAAGGTTGCAGGAAAGATGAAGATATACTGTAACAAAATATGATTAATGTGATTTTTTTAAATTAAATATTAATTAAAAAAATATTATAAGTAAATTGAGATAACCTAAAAAAAATATTACGAGAGTAATTTTTTTTCTTTTTGGTAAAGCATTGAAGCACTATTATATCTCGCAAATATCAACCCAGAGGGATTAGAATCATAATACCGGTAACATCTCCTACACAATCAACCCAGAGGCATCAACACTACAATCAACCCTGAGAGGGAGTATTTTTTAATTTTGCTTCTTTCGACAATGAAAGAAAACTGTTCCAGACATATCAGTACGATTCAGGATGAAAATCTATAAAGATTATTGTACAAGTCATGAATTGTTACTGGGTGAACACAAAATCAACCAACAGATTACGTAATTCGAACATCAATCTAAAGAAACTGTTGATTCAAATATGATCTTTTTATTATCAATCTGGATTGTACTATAGGACAAGAATATTAGAACTCCTAATAGTAAGGTAGACAACAACCATAGATCGCATATAACAAAGATGACAATGATCAACACATATAACCACGAAGAACAGGAAGTATAAATAAATCTCTAGAGGAAAAAAACGGAAGAAGAGTTCACTCGTCATCTTGGGAGACGAAAGCAGAGAAAGGGAAAGATCGAGAGATGCCGGCAGAGGTCCCGAAGGAGATCTTGTGAGACGAAGGATCATCAATAAAGATATCACTAAGAGACACCCAAATGAGCAACTCCTTCGACTTGATGCCGGTGAGACGCTTCATCCTTCCCTCCTCGACGAAGGCGGTGACCTCCGAGTCGTAGGACACCGTCTTCCCTACCTTCTGGAACCGATGCTGCGTTGACTTCTTCTGTTTCACCCACACGAATCCTGTCGAGTGGTTGAACCCGAACTCCACCATGTCGCTCAGCGGCAGGAGTCCGTTAGGCAGTTTCATCTCCTCCAGCATCTCTTTTGACTTCTGCTTGCATGTTTCGGCTCCTTGGTATATCTCCGCATCCTTTCGTTGTGCGGTTTGATCCATCTTCATCGAAGCCATCGGCAGATCGATCACAAATTCACCGAGAGGCGACCTGAACTACTATTAAAATGTGTTGATCGTTTGGGAATTTTTTGAGGAGTGGTTCTGTTCGTATGCAACTGGAATGGTGCGTTGGTTGGTTCAGTCATGCGAAACGGTTAAATAGAGAGGGTGATGAGTGAAAGTGGTCACACATATGACGCTAGACGCCTAGCAAGCTACTTGGGGGTTTTGTAACTTGCTTTGGAGAAATTAACACGACATAAAAGTGGTGGTGAAATAGCCACACCCCAGAGCCTTAGCCTGAGGGAAAGGAACAGTCAAAGAACGCGTTTTATTTAACTCGATTGTCAACTTGTCATTATTATTCATTGTAATTGTGTTTATCGTGAACTTTCTGTAAGTCGGTTAGGTTGGTCCAGGCTGACCTCCTCAACTATCTCTTGTCAATTTCTCATCCCGTCATTGACAAGTCCTTTAACACGATTACGATAAATCATGATTGACAATTATATACGTCTGATCTAAATCATAGTTAAAATCGCTTTTCAAAAAAAAAAAACAAAAACACCACTTTTAAACCTGAAGTGTTGAGGAAGAGTAACGGAACAAACATATAACACAATTGAACAACATATAACAGGCTGATGTTCTATTTATAGCCTGGTTCTGATATCACGTAGAAATATGAGGTTTACTCCTAAAATTAATTGACAATAGGAGAAGAGATCCATATTCTATTTATATTGCTGTATGCTTTATACAAATTTCGATATGGGTTTAGTATCTTTTAACATCTTTTAACTCATTTCAATTTATCGGGCCCAACCGTTGTTCCAAGTTGTAAGGGAGCATGCTGTAGGCTGTATGAAAAGAGGAAACATTATAAAGTAGAGAATTCAGATTATACACACAACTCAGACAATGACTTCATCACACGTGATATGTTACAGCTTTGCTTATTTATCACTCCTCTAGTTCAGAAACAACCTTCTGTGCTGACTTATCTGCATCGAATAAAGCCATAATGGATCGCCCTTTATCTTAGAATCCTCGGAGGAATTCCACATGTTTAAGGGTGCTTTATTTTGACAGATATAGCTCTATTCGATATCTGCGGCCAGAGCTTTGAGAAACCTTGTGAGCAGTGTTACAAACGCAAGCATTACCAAATAGTCTGCTTAACACACTGACGACCACACATACTAGAACATAAGAGTACTGTAGCTTGCCAAACTTAGAGTTACGCAATAATAAAGGGTAGAACACCGAGGAGGAATTCATCATAGGTGAAGCATGCCGTGCCATTGTTTGAGTTCTCCTTGGCCTTGAACTTCTCGGTTAGACCCTGCAGGTTTTCAGGATTCCGTGAGCAATTTTGATTGGAACATGGGATTTTTGTTGGGCTATAAGTTTGAGTTCTTAGAGTTTACACTTCACATTATAAATGAACCTTTTCTGATGTTCTACTATGGCAGATTAAAAATTAGTGACGGTTGCAAACTAGATTACAAGTCAGAGAGGTACCTTAACAGTGAGACAGCACCTGTATCAAGAACAAGCAAAGGGTCAGAAACTTGTCTTAGGCGTAGATGAAATAGTATCATAAACTAGGTATTACAACAACAACTACTACTACCCAGGTAATCCCGTCAATGGATAGGGTCTGAAGAGGACGAAAATACTTGCAGTCGTAAACTAGGTATTATGTGCTATTATTTAGTTTTCGCCTGGCACTGGATTGGAAGCTATTTTTAATACCTTATTCCAGGTTCGGCGATCAAGACGGTAAGTCCTGATGCCATCGGCCTCAGTGCGTAGGTGGGACAAAAATGTTTTGAACAGAATTGAAGTTGTAAGAAATGGTTAGTTACTAGTTTTGTGGTACTCAAGCTCAAAAGAGCTCTCATTTCTCACCAAGTGCGTCACGACATCTCACAGAAAGTAACTATCATGACTTGAGTATTTGAAAATCGGTTTGCATATTAGGCTTTGCTGAACTAGCATGACTCCACTCTAGGCTTAGAAGGCAAGCTAAGGTCATTATTAAGAAGAGTGCTTGCCTACGGCGACAAAACTAAAATACGAAAGGCAAATAAGGGTGCATAACGTACTCGATGAAGTTGTCGAATCCAATGGAACAGTTCCCCTTAGACTTGTCAAATTTGGAGATTAGCAGGCTCAACACCATTGGTGGTAGAGTGTAGCCAAGGTTTCCCAGTGCAGTCCTCAGCTCCCCTGCATCGATTCTGCCATTCCTGTCCACATCAGATCTCTGAAAAATCGCCTGCAGACACCAAAACAATATGTTATATTAGTTATTAGGAAAGGACTGTGAAGTGAACTTGTATATTGCTCGTGGATTACCCTCCAGTTTTGTAGATTCTTATAGAGGGGAACGAACTCCCTAGGACCTGCATATTGATATAGAGGCAAGTGTCAACTTATGAATAACGAATTATCGAGTTTCGTTTGAGATGAATTAATGAAAGTTTTCCTGTGTCCACCTGCATAAGTTTAGATAGAAGGGGCTCTTTCGGACTGCCAGCATGAGCTTTTTTTTTTTTTTTTTTTAAATGTCCTATGGGACCGGAACTTCATTGCTCTCTATCCATGTTACAAATCATTTGGATTGATTCGGTTATAGAAACATCCCAGTACCCACGCTAGTGACACTCAGATGCGTATTTAGTAACGCAATTGTCCTGTACTTTTTCCGCGGTGTATAAGAATTAATTCAACGTCAGTGGTCTTTTGGCCTAAGGTCACAAGTCACTGATTTTCCTATCTTTGTTTAAATGGGAGTTGTTGCTGTTTGTTTTTTCTTGTTCGTGTTTAAATTAGAGTAGGTTTTACGCAGCACGCATCTAATGAAAACAGTAGAAGGACATCCGTTGTAGATTTTCTGGTTAAGCAAAATGATGGCAAGGGTTTGAGAGTGTATGTGATGGCTTACCAATCATTCTGGAGTTAGAGTTAGTAAAGAGATACATCAACAGGTGAACAGTCCTGAGATTGAAGCTACTAAACGATGACAGAACGGTCTGCAGCTCCACATCGTCGATCATTCCATCTCCATTCTTGTCAATCCTGTTAAAGCTTTCTATAATCTTCGGGTCCGTGCCAGGAGGGAATGATGATGGGACAATGGACCCAAAGGGATCATGGCAGTTAAATGGCGATGGCTGTGGTTGTTGGTACACGGTCACTGTGTTCACATCATTTCCTTGGCTCTCTAGACGGTACACATCACCTGGTTTGCTCAATTGGTAGTTTTGGGATGGCCTGGTATAAGCTGGAGCTGGACGATGCAGCTGGCCTTGGGAATATGGGTGAGAGTCAGGCCCATATGAGCCGGTCTCATGGTAGTCATATGAGTAGTATGACATGGAGAAGGAAGTGCAAAGATGGTGTTTTCTGTCTGTTGGTTTAGTCTTATTATGCTGTGCTGAATTCAGATAAGAGGTTGCATATTTATAGCAGTTTTGAGATGTGACAGATGTGCGAAAAGGCCGAGTTCACATTAGAGAGTAGTAGGGACGAAGTGTAAGGTAGACGCATCAAAGTTTGTTCTGAAGCGCCACTGAACATCGGAAGCGAAACTATCTCTAGATTCATTTTATGTTTACCCATACGCTTCACATTCACAGTAGTTTACAGACCTGTCAAACTTAATAAGGTTGTAAAGCTCGTTTAGGTTGATATTTTTTTCTCGCCAAGTGATGTTGTATTGTGACATGAATCAGATGATTCAAGCAGATCTTGTACACATATGTGATTAAATTAAACCAGTATCGATAATGGTTATGCCTTGTTTCCATAGCGTGGTGTTAATTATGTAGATACTGTGAGATAATTTGCTAATCAGACTTCGTGTTATCTCTGGAATTCAAAATATTCCAGAACTTTTTACACATGGTTCTGAACGAAAGGAGAGTGAATCTATGTTCGTACATCATGAAAGCCTGAAAAATCCTTTTTGTTTCATTCTAGGATAAGATTCTTGACAGGCATTGGAGCTGAAAACAGGATCAAAAAACATGTAGAATCTGAAATCCCAACTATTCCATTGCTTTTGATGAGAATATTTGAACACTTTGTTCGACACTATCTCTATATGGAGATATATGTGAACCGTTTGATTATGTTCTCTTCTACTTTCGGCTTGAATAGAACGAAAAGACATGTCTTTAGATTCCGTTTTTACTTGGTTAAGGTGGTTGTTTTGTTTGTTTATACCATAAATCATACCTAATATGTAAATTGCGATGTGGATTGGATTTTGTTGGTAACAGGAGAACCAATGGCTGCCGGAGTTCCTGCATGCGGCAAACCTGTAACCAAATGAGTTGGTAATCTTCCTTGAATACTAGTTGTGGGTTGTTGACGTTGCTTGCGGTGAGTCTACTCTGAACTCAAATCCGATCTACTCGGCAAAAGAAAATAATAGGCCATTCTTCTTTCAGCTTCATCTGTAATTCATTTTATGATTTGGGTATGTCACTATCTAAGTTCTTAACATCCATCCTCTCTTTGATAAGAAAGCTGAGAAATCATAGACTTTACAGTTCGAGTTCCCTGTTGATCACCTTGGCCCTTTCAGTTCTTTCAAGAGTAAGACGATTCTTCAGAGCTTGACTGAACTTAGCTGGTGTTGTTTAATAGACAAAGGCATGTATGATGTATCCAAACCTCACCTCAAAGTTAGGAGAAAGTCATGATCTGTTCCTGCTTTATTTAGGAATCGAAAATCACTCAAGTGGTGTCAACAAAGGAATTTCAAAGAACAAGTTGGTCTATCATGATCTGGAATATAGGCACTTTGCTTAGAACAAGAAGGAACCATACTGAAAATTTAGCGTGCTCTCCTTACAAATTGATTTTACTTCTTTGACTTTGTTCGCTCTCATATTCCAATATGCCCTTGGAATCACGACATTCTTCTGAAGTATCCATCATTAAGCCCTGTACTGTATACAGTGGTTGCGTAACATACTGATATTATGCCTTCTGTTCTCGCATAAGTGTTCGTTTATACTCTCTATTTCATTCATATCTAAATCCAGGGTTCCATTCTAACTATAACATAGCATATAATTTTGAGAAACCCTTTGATTGATCCCTGTTGGTTCACAGGAGGTACTCAAGAGGTCGGAGGGAGGGGTTGACTTGAGTACGTCGAGTTGCTATAAAAATTCTTTTCTTTGTGACTCGAACTTGAAGGTCTAGGTCTTTCTAGTTTCTTTGTGGTTTACTGCGTTGATCTGTATGAAATGATTGTTGTTGATATTTGTGTAAATAATCAAGGAAAGAAAAGAGATTTGTTTATATTTGTTCGTTTTCTATAAAATTTTCAGACCGTGAAATTGATGTGTCATGGGAAAAATTAAAATAGATCCTCAATTATAATTAATTCTTACCAAATCAATAGAGCAAATTAAACAATCTAAATCTAGGGATTTTCAGACTAATCCTAGATTTATACACCCATTGATCTTCTTGCTCCATCCCCCCATCTCCGCCTCGCTCCTCCCCTTATCTATTTTATTATTGACCGCGAGGGACAACGCCCCTCCCCTCACACAATTCCCAAACCCTAACTCACGATTATTTCCTGAATTCATCGCAAACTCACCGTCATTAGTCATCATAGCCACCGAACTTGCATCATATACCTTCGATCCCGAGGCCGCTACAACAATCATAATTGTATGTACTTGGCAGATTATGTGATGGGACCTACACTTCCATGCAGGGCTTTGGGCATCTTCAACTTGACCGATGACAGCTGTGAACGCCATAGCAAATCGGTGTCGCTTAGAAACACTCCTGTTTTGTGGATTGAGCCTCGACTTTTGTTGGGCAAAATCGATGTGAGGTACAGCGAAAATTGTCCAGTACTTTTCCCTCGTCGTGTAATTAAAATAGGATAAATAAATAACCTAAAAATGAATAGAGTCGACACCAAAATTTTTACATGGAAAACCCCTAAAAGTAAAAGGATAAAAACCACAGGACCGTTACGGTATCAAAATATCCACTAAAGAGGGATTACAAATATCGTCCCTAAACTTGTGCTAGGGGATTACAATCATCAGGATAACTCTCACTAATTTTTCTTCTCTAACATGATAAAAATATACTCGTAGAGGATATCCCTCAATATCCCAAACTGGATATTTTTCTAACTCTTCTTCTGCTATTTTTATGTTTGGTGTATGATGCATTTGTTTTGCCCATTGCTGCCTATTTATAGGCAACAGAAGATGTCGCTAAAAATTTTCGCCGCCTTGCTTTGCTGCTGTCGCCTTCGCCCATTGAGCTCACGCATGTCATCATTGGCTTCACGAATGCTCTTGCTTTTTCCCGAATTCATCTCCAGAGTGCATCTTCCTCTTTCTTCTTTTGCATTTAAAAATATGTGGGCCCCATTAAAAGAGAACCCATTAATAATTCTCCCCCTCCCGAACGGTGGGGACCATTGTCATACCCGCTTGTTGTCTGCAGAAATCAAACTTCTCCATGGGTAAGATCTTTGTCATCATATCTGACCCGTTGTCGTCAGTATGGATCTTCTCAAGTTGAAATCGCTTTCGATCCAATGCATCATGTATCCAGTGATATCTCACATTAATATGCTTCGATCTCGAATGAAAGGTCGGATTTTTGATAAGGTGAATAGCACTATGATTATCGCAATTGAGTCTATACCTGTCCTGTTATAATCCCGACTTTAATAAGAAGTTCTTCATCCATAGCACTTCCTTGCTAACTTCAGTGACTGCAATATACTCTGCCTCTGTAGTAGATAAAGTAATACATTTTTATAACTTTGACTGTCATGGCACTGTTCCCCCTACGAAGGTTGTCATATATCCCGATGAGGATTTCCGAGAATCTGTATCTTCAGCCATATCTGCATCTGTATAACCATCTAATACAGGTTTTTCTTGACCGTAGCATAAACATAAGTTAGACGTACCTCTAAGATATCTCAGTATCCATTTAACTGTTTCTCTGTCTCACTTGAGGGACACTGCTTCGTTGATAACTTGAAGTGGCCTGCAAGTGGAGCGTTAACTGGTTTGGACTTGTTCGTGTTGAACCTTTCCAATATCTTCTCGATATATCGTTCCTACGATAACCATAACTTCCTATTCTTTCTATCACGGAAGATCTGCATTGCAAGGATCTGCCTAGCGGGACCCAAATCTTTCATCACAAAGGATTTACTAAGGGCTTTTTTCAAAGAGTGATCTTTTTAGTATCCTGGTCGACAATCAACATATCATCAACATATATAGAGTAATAGGATATAAAGTTACCATCGACGAATTTCTGAATGAAGACGCAAGAATCTGATGACGTTTTCTTGCACCCATTGTCCATCATAAAGGACTCAAACTTACGATACCACTGTCGAGGTGTCTGTTTCAAACCATGCAGGCTCTTCTTCAATCTGCAAACGAGGTTCTCCTTCCCTTCGACCTGAAACCCTTCAGGCTGCTCCATGTATATCT
>JAOVYX010002496.1:0-40116 GCA_035668315.1 Drosera spatulata
CAGTGCAAAACACTTGTGTTCGAGTATGGTCCGTTGATCCTTACAAATGCGGAGAAGTTCCTTGAGAACACAGACATATGCAACACATTACATGCCTGCAGTTCGACAATCGCTGAAACTACCTCCGAAGATCTGCCAAACGACAAGATATTGATGGTGACTTCATCATCTTGAAAATGTCTTGCAACTCTGTCTGAATATATGCTTGAAATAGCTGATGCATGCTTAGGTGCATTTGTATACTGCTTGCTCAGTCACACTTGTACATGTAATAGATAGCTCGAGTCAGAAAATTCTAAGATTTCTACTGTAGCATACCGCATGCTATTGTTGATTTATATTAGATCATCTGCTGATGGCTGTGCATAAGCTTGTATGTTCTCACAGGGTTCCACCGAGTATAAATGGAAGTATGGGTATGAATAAATGAAAGTGTAGAGTTCTTTTTGTAAATAGAGTCAGCTTGTGAGTCTGATCCGTCATGCAGTCTGTGTGCCGAAAGTTATCAATGCACGTGTGATTGCAGGTTATTAGGTAGAGAGGATTAGTGCGACCGGTCGGGGGTTATTATAGTCTTGATATGAATAAGTACCATGATGTCTTCAGATGAATTTTGACGTTGAAGATTACAGTGTGAAACTCAGAATAATATATTCTGCATTTGAAGCACCATTCTAGAACCGCTGTCTGTGCTCATTGACTGAAAATTCAGATCTATGAGCATTCAGCAGCCCAGGGGAGAAGATGTCAATGCTTCTAGATACTCTATAAACATTGACTAACTTGTTGAAGGCTTTAGTTTTTATAATGATGGGTAAAGTGTTTGCTTCATCATAGCAATCAAGAAATCAATCTGCATCCTATTTTGCTTTGATTTGTTAGATATAGCACGGGAGACCACGAACATGAAGATCGAGATCACCTCTAGTGAAACGATCCAACCTTCTGCTCCGACACCAGACCACCTCAGATCCTACAGATTCTCGTTCCTAGATCAGCTTTCGCCTGTCCTCTACGGTCCATTGATCTTCTTCTACCCAAAGATAGACGGCGATGACCCCAGTCACTTCTTGCCTCGCCTCAAACAAGCGCTCTCTGAAACACTGACGAAGTTCTATCCACTTGCCGGAAGGATCAAAGACAACTTCAGTGTTGATTGCAACGATGAAGGCGTTCTGTACATGGAGGCGCGTGCTGATCTCCCTTTGCAAGAGTTTCTCAAAGAACAGCGGGTGGAGTCCTTAGGGCAATTTTTGCCCCGTAAGACAACTTGTGAAGAGCCTCTCACGGAGGCCATCCAGGTAACGGTTCAGGTGACTAAATTTGAATGTGGTGGAATAGCTATAGGTACATGCTTCTTGCATAAAATAGTTGATGGCGCATCAGCCTACAATTTTCTTAATAGCTGGGCTGCGTCAACAAGATCAGCACTTGGTCATGATGCTAAAGTGATGGTTTCTCCTGATTTCACCATGGCGCCATCCCTTTTCCCCGCTAAGGATATGCTAGCTTCTCACATGACCTATGTTAGAATTGACGCTGGGATTGTGGTTGGTATGAAGAGATTCCTGTTAGATGCATCTGCTGTGAGTACCATCAAGGAAAGAGCAAGAGGCAAGAATGTGCCTAACCCGAGTCGTGTTGAAGCTCTATCTGCCTTCATATGGAAGCATCTCGTGCTTGCTTCCAATGAAGTGAATTCTGCAGGTGATAAAACCTCTATGTTCATTCACTCGGTGAACTTCAGAAGCCGCAGCATACCACCATTGCCCCAGGGTTCCATTGGAAACCTGTACTCCCTAGCGCCTGCTCAATGCGATCAGATCGAAGAGTATGATGAGCCATCCATCTTGGTGAGAAAAATAAGGGAAGCGATCAAGAAAGTGAATGCTGAGTCTGTTAAGGCTTTGCAGACAGAGGAAGGATTCATGAAGAACTTCAAGGCTCTGGCGAGTAATCCTGTGTTCAAGAGCGCGAAGAAGTACTGGTGCACTAGCTGGTTGAGGCTTGGGTTTACTGAAGTGGACTTTGGATGGGGCAAACCTATATGGATATGTCCATCTTTTGATACCAAAACTTCATTGCATAAGAACCAGATCATCTTCATTGATGAAGAGAATGGCGGAGTTGAAGTGTGGATGGTTCTGGACCAACGCGAAATGGATGCATTGGAGCGTGATCAGGAGTTTCTAGCATTCGCTACCCCAAGATCTTAGGGGACTACTTACCCCATTGATTTGAGTTGTATCTGTGTTTTCTCGTTATGGATGGCACTCGATAGAGGCCATTGACACAGCCAAAGTATCTCCTATGAATATGTATTTTTTTCCCACATTATTTGTTAACAATAAAAACCGTGTGTTGCAGATCACATAGTCATGCTGATATTTATACAACTCCTCGAGTGTCAAATTGATTTTAGCTCTTCAGTGTCTTCTAAAACTGATGGGAAACATGATTTTGCACGCAGGGTGAGAACTCATTTCATTAGCTCAACATCTAGTACAAGGCATTGAAGCTTCAAAACAGAACAGACCAGCCTAGAATTAACTATCATACCAGGAAACTATACATCAACTGCTCCTGGGCACAAAAACCCATTAAAATTAAACACGAGGCTCCCATCAGGGTGACAATTCGTTGAGCCAAAGCAGCAGGCAGCATATACTCGTGCTTGAAAATCTTGCAGGCAGGGATTGATAAAACTTTATTTGCAGGATTTTGCAAAACATTAACTAGGGAGAAAAACTGAGTTTGAGATACAATACTGCAATAGTATCATGAGATAGATCGTAGGAGATATGAGTTTGTCATTCCACCCTGGTGTAAGACCATGTAACGTGTCACGATGCTTCTGCTTGTAACGTGCATCGGAATATAACCTTATCAGTAATAGAGCTACAAACTTTTCCACATTAGGAGCGTAATTACAGGTCAACAAGCTCGAAAGAGACCCCTGCATCGTACCACTGCAAGGACTCAATTCAAAATAAGCCGCTCCGGGAGTACACATCCAGTAATAGAGCTACGTGATTTGACTTTTGTTTCATAGCGAGGTTGTGACGTAATTGGTTGGCGCACATATAAATAAGGCATATAATAATGAAATTGGTCGAATTCTAAGTATAAAAATTACATTTGATACACAAAATCACAGATATAGCAACAGCAGCAATAACAATAACAACTTCAAATATTCAATTATAGTCACGATCCGAGGAGGATGAGATCACCAAGTTAAAATTTATACCATCTCGAATGCGGAAAAATGAAATCAATAAGCCTTTACAGACACATCCTTTTCGAACTTTCATCATTCATCAAATAAATTGATGATTTAATAGTAATTTATTTCATTCTTCTAGACTTCTAGTGAGTAGTTTTAGTTTCCAAATGCTTTGGACGGATGCTCACTGTGCTTTATAAATAAGACATCAACTTGACGTAACCTGAAAAGTATCTTTGAATTAAATCAATACTACTCCATAATTCCATTTATTAACTTACACGATGATGATAACATATAGTGATCAATGACATGGCACTCGCAAACACCAAAACTACCCAATCAACCTGGAAATTATTTAGGCCCAATAAACGCTCGAATAATTCATGGGAGTCTGCTTCATCATTAAATTATGTAACCAAGATATTAAAAAAAAAATATAACCAAATGGAGTATTTGCGATTGTCACTGCTAACAAATTTCCTGCCTATTATGGTGCCACTGCGGGTCCATTCATCAACTTCACTTATCAAAACTTAAAAAACCTATCGCGTTACGTGTCATCGCACGAGTGGTTAATGGACACCTGTGTGATTCAGAATCCTTTGATACCTAAACCTGTCGCGTTACTTTGGATATGTTACCTAAACCTTCACCTATCAAAACTTAGAAAACGCGTCGCGTTAGGTGTCTTCACATGAGTGGTTAATGGACACTTGTATGATTCAGAATCCTTTCCCATCTAAACCGCAGACTTCGGAGGCCATCTCGTGGTGTGGATATGTTATCAGTGATGATTAACATAAATGACAGATTTTCGTGAATATTTTGAGTGTTACAAACGAAGCTTCGAGAACCACGCGCTAGAATGATATGGTTGAGAATTTGTGACCAGAAAAAGAAGGAGAATTGGGAAAGAACTAGAGAGGGAGAGAAGAGAATAGAGAGAGAAGTTTGTTGGATAAAGGTTTGTTGTTATTCGTCAGCCGATCACCAACACATGAGTGGATTATTTATATTACCGCCACCTCAACGCCAACTCATCTACACTTACACACTGCCACAACACTGCTAGCTAGGCTAACTTTTACACATCACATGTCACGTCGGCAACTACAAACAAACTCAACACAACAAATCAAACCAAGATTAACAAGTCTTGCAGGACTACATCGTAGAACCCCGTCTTATACTTTGCGGTCGACATTCTTTGCAATATATACGTGTTCCGTGAGACTCGGATATTGTTTCGGTTAAAAGAAAACAAGAGTAGATAATTGGTTCGACATATAACAGGGTGGTTTTTTTTATAATCGATAATGAATCTTTTTTTTTTTTTTTTTTTACTTATGAGAAAATATAATCAGATTTTTTGCATATGATTTTGTGAAAACGTTATGTCTACCCCATTTGCATCTTTGCTATGAATTTGGAAGGTTCGATCTAGCTAATATATCATCAATTACGAAATTGGTTTAGTGGTAATTTAATACCCCAGCCATAAAAAAATTTCTGGCATGCCGCCCGCGTGTATATATCAAGATTAATTAACATTGATCCTCCATCGACTTTGTAATGGGAAAAGAAAGCCATGGTTACAACAACTATTGACTTTGGTAAGCAACTAAGCCAGTGTTTTGGCGCAAAATCTTGGAGTATTTGTTGTATATAATTAACCATATGTTACACGATAGGTGAAATAAGTGATTGAATCAGTCGTTCTTGACGTGTGTTTCAATAATCAATATCGAAATTTTCAAGAATTTACACCAAAAGTTATTATCTCCGTCCCATAATTATTACAACGTTTCTATCTTCGTGCACTATTCAACACCTAATTTTAGGAGTTTTGTTATTTATCTAAATAACACGATTTAAATTTTTTATTGATCCCCTATTATAATACGTAACGTTTATTATCATTAATATTTCAAGATATTCTATCAAAAAATAATGTTTAATCATTCCGTAACTCGATCAATCAAAATAGTACAATCTTCTTTTTCATGTCTTTGATGGAAATTAACGATCGATACCTTTACCAAAAGCATAATATCTTCTTTTCCATTGCCAATTATAAAAAAAGAAAAATGGATGATGCTCCGATAGAGACAGGGAGATACTATTAGAGAATCATCTTCGTCACATACTTAAATTATGTTATTTTTTTGAATTTTAAATTTCTAAAAATTATGTGATGAAAAAGATTTTACAACAAGTATTTTTTTTGTCATTTAATACACTAACATTAATCCCTTTTAAAAAAAAAGAAAAAAAGCAAGACACTCATTTTCATCTAATAAATGAATGGAAACCTTCTACAGTGATTTTTTTTCCGTCCCAATCTTGTACTCATCCTAATCATGCCAAGTCTATTTAGATCACTTGCTCGCCGAAGCTTTATTGGAGAAAAGGCTAGGATTATACTGAAGATGATTGCATTCTAAGTTATTCTCCTTAAATGATCATACTATAACTAAGTTTTTGTGGTCTCATTCATAATACTACTTCATAACAATAAGAAAAAACAATCCAGATAATTTTGTGAAATGCCATATAAAAAATGTCAAAATTTAAATACACAATCAAGACAAAATTATATTATATCATTAATTTAATTCTGTTTGATAAAACAACAACAATCATTATCCAGTTAATTTCATCATCGATGAGATCTAAAAAAAACGAGTTATACATAATCTTTTTTCTGTCACAAAGATAAAAGGACTATTTTCTAACATCCTCATAAAAAATTTTAGGAGAAAAAAATCTACTTATAAAAAAATGGTCTAACCAAATTAACAAGAAAAACCACGAGCTATGGCGTCCCACGGTATTCCAACCATAGAAAACATGCCCTCTTTAAACAAAGCACACGTGGAGCGCATAATGCATAATAAAACCGTATAATAATTGAATTTGATTGTGCAAATGATGGTTACGCTTTACCGGTCAGTCAGTTACCAAGCAAATCCGGATTAGGCTTTCCATCGATAAATACATGCCTATTCTAGGGTTTCTTTTCTTCGTTTTGGACAAACGCCTCAAAATAATAAAATTCCCTCAAAAGGGGGCCAAAAAAAACAAAGAAAAAAAGAAGCAAATCTTTTGCTTTCTCCTTATTCGTCTTAAATTTGCGTAATTCTCCGTCCTGATTAAGGTAATTGATCTGGAATTTCTCATGAACTTTCGGTTTTTGATTCATTCTTTTGTGATGGGTGCAGATTCAAATGCCCGTTTTGATTTCGCTCTCGTGTTTCATGCTATCACTTTTTGATTATTTCATGTTTCATGTGTTTGGGTCCGTTTATGTTAAGAATCCATTGAATTTTGTGAATTCAATTTGGTTCTGATATGGGTTTTCTTTGATTTACTCAATAGATGCCGCTTTGTCAGTGAATTTTCGTTGAAATTTTCAATTTTGATCCTTTTTTTTTCCATGAGGTTGATTATGCTATTGGATATGATGGGTGATGTTCTTCTTTGTGGGAGATTTATCCCCAAAATGGATGTTGTATTGTTGATAGTTTTCTTTGACTTGGTTATTTTGGTGATCTGTGATCGATATAGTTGAATTGCTTACAGGAATAAGAAATAGCACTCGAGCTATTGTGTTGGGCTTATTTGGATATTAGATCTAGCAGTGGTCGCCTTTGATTTTTCATGTTCTTGAGTAAACGAACCGCATCATTCTTTCGTCCTGATTATCATATTCTCCTTGGATCGTGTTAAATTTAATAATTATAAGGTTTCCTTATTTGATCAAGTCTTTGTTTCTAGGGTTGGAGATGATCTGTAAGCTTTGCATGTTGTTAGACTGTCCTAAATCTACTATCCATTGACACTGATTAGTTCTCATGATGGATATTTCAGGTTGGGATTTTTCGGTTTCTTTCACTACTCTGCTTTGTTCTCTAGCTTTAGAAAATCAGGGAATGCTGCAAGATGCGTGAGATAGATAAGGATCCTTGCCCTGACCGTGAAAGAGTTGCAGCTTTATTCGAGCTAGGATCGCCTGCCTTGTATAAGAATTGGCTTAATGATGACACCCGGTTATCTATCTCATCTCATATACGTACTCCGGGGAGAACTATGATAGGTCACCCCATGCCTACCTATGAGCTTTGTGAAGACGGTTGAGTGCTTTTGGCTCTTCCTGTTATATATAGGTTGATCATAGAATTTACGCTAGCAAAAGGAAGAGGTTTCTACTTTGTAAATAACTTGTTTGAATCCTGATGATGGAGGAAAAAGTCTGTGTCCTTATGCAAAGGTATGAATTAGGGAGGTTGCTAGGTCAGGGGACTTTTGCCAAGGTTCATCATGGCAGGAACATCCAGACAGGCATGAGCGTGGCGATTAAGATAATTGACAAAGAAAAGGTGTTGAAGGTGGGAATGATTGACCAAATCAAGCGAGAGATCTCGGTGATGCATCTGGTCCGACACCCAAACATTGTTCAGCTGTATGAGGTTATGGCCACCAAGAGCAGGATTTACTTTGTGATGGAATATGTGAAGGGTGGTGAGCTTTTCAACAAAGTAGCCAAAGGGAAACTCAAGGAGGATGTGGCCAGGAAATACTTTCAGCAGCTGGTCAGTGCTGTTGATTTCTGCCACAGCAGGGGTGTGTATCACCGTGACCTCAAGCCGGAGAACTTGCTTCTGGATGAGAACGGAAATCTGAAAGTTTCTGACTTTGGGCTGAGTGCTCTGGCCGAATCAAAGCGTCAAGATGGGTTGCTTCACACGACTTGTGGCACTCCGGCATATGTTGCTCCGGAGGTGATCCACAGGAAGGGCTATGATGGAGCCAAAGCTGATATATGGTCGTGCGGGGTGGTGTTGTTCGTTCTTTTGGCTGGCTACCTCCCGTTCCAAGACACAAACTTGATGGAGATGTACAGAAAGATTGGTAAGGCCGAATATAGGTTCCCAAACTGGTTCCCTCCTGATGTTCGTCGATTGCTGTCCAAGATCTTAGACCCAAACCCCAATACGAGAATATCAACTGCTAAGATAATGGAGAATTCTTGGTTCAAGAAAGGATACGACAAGAAACTCTTCGAAGCTGAGACTGCCGAGACTGAGCCAGATGTTCTTGATTCCGAGACGGTCATCACCCCAATTGAGAAATCTTGTGTGACTGTCGAGGGGAAACCAGGGGGGGCCAAGGGTTGCTACAACTTGAACGCATTTGATATCATCTCTTTCTCTGAAGGCTTTGACTTGTCTGGCCTATTCGAGGAGAAGGAGCAGAAGAAACAGGTGAGATTCACTGCAAAGCAACCTGCTTCTAGCATCATCACAAAGCTAGAGGAGATTACGAAGCGTCTCAAGATGAAGGTGAAGAAGAAAGACGGTGGGCTAATGAAGTTTGAAGGGTTGAAAGAAGGGAGAAAAGGAGTTTTGGGGTTCGAGGCCGAGGTCTTCGAGGTCACTCCAAGTTTCCACATGGTCGAAATGAAGAAGTCGAGTGGAGACACGACAGAGTATCAGAAGGTTATGAAGCAGGAGATTCGACCTGCGCTCAAGGATATTGTTTGGACATGGCAAGGTGATCTGAAGCGAGAGCTGGTTCCTTTAGAGATGTTCCCTTCACCAGCTCTCTCATCTGAAGTTCCCTCGTAACATGATTCTAAGTATTTGCTGATTTGGATTGTGAACCTCACTGTGTTTGTTATGTGCCGATTTTGTCCATTTTCTTTCATGCATCTAGTGTAATCTATTTTCTAAGCCGAACTGTATGGCTCAGGGTTTCCCATGTGAACGCCATTCTTGTTCCTAATCTGAAGTATTTGTATCTATCAAGTCTAATTCTTGAGCTGCATGGTTCTTGCTTTGTTTTCCAGTCTAGTCAGGATTGATTCTTTTTGGCACAACTGGAATCTGCGCGACAATGAAGGAATCAGAAAATATTGTTGGGTTTTAAGCGGTCATTCTTTGGAAAACCAGCGTTTCAGTTATTTCATAACCTGAAGAATGTCATCAAATTTCACATGTTTCGTTAGAGATGTTAAAAGAGTCCCCAACTAACCGAACACATATTGTCGTAAGTGCTCATACGACTCAGTCTCACGTGAAAATAAGCAGATACTAATATCTATCGGTGACCACTCGTCATCAATTATTGAGTAAACTGTCGTCGTAGTCCAGTTTTGGGAGTTGAGCGTACATCCAACTTCCTAAGTTGTGGGGACAACTAAAACCTATTTGAAGAAGACGACACCAACAATAATGGGGCATATACTTCCTCGGCCCAACAAAACACTTATTAAATTATATTATTTTAATTAAATTATAATTTTATTTTAATTTTAATTTTTTTTATAAAAAATCAAAATATTCTTATTATTTATTTTATATCATATTAACACATCTCATCATTTTTTCTCTTTTTTTTTTCTCGCTCTCCACACTAATAAAAGTTAAAAGAATAATTTAATTTATATTAAAAAATAACACACATAAATTATCGTATCAAATCAAATGTTTGTAATTCTATTGAGACGAAATTAACATGTGTTATGGTATTATTCTATTCACCGCATTTGGTGTCTCTCTTTGTCGACATGAAAAAAATGGACATCCCTCATCGCGCTGTCAGCGACAAACATACACGTCTATGTATCTGTATGTGTTGTCTGTTTTCTACTGTTCAGATTTCTGAAAAACCAGCATTCACATATAGATGGTGGACGCCTAATGCGTTAGTTCTGTGAAAAGGACCAACTTCTTTCACACAATTAGGTTCACCATGAAGGCATTTTGCCCTCCACACGTTACTGAATCCGCAAACATGAAAGCGAGACCATTTGATATAGAGTCCCGAACAAAGTACATCATGTAGAACCCAAAATTCTAAAAACAGTTCTAACGCGAGAGACGCCTCCTTGAATACATGTGTTATAAGCTGTAAATTTGATCTCACTAACTTTTACGAGATTGCGTGTAAAATAACAGGATTCAGCAGCATCACGACTACAACCACCAAGAGAGTAACTCAAGGGAAACAAACAGCAATCAGCTATGAGAGCCCTCTTCCACACAACTCTCTTCAAAATAACGGAATCAGGAATCGACAGCTTGACCAACGGCAACCTATCCAAAATAGCCAGGCTTCAATAAACAAACACCAAACCAAAAACTCCTGGAATTAACAATCCGACGCAGCAACATCCACCAGTCTATCACGAGCGCTTTCTCGCACATCCCCATTGCCTCAAACTATTCCTTGCCTGTCGAATGAATAAAGGAGCTAGTAGTCTTCGCCCTAAACCCCAAGCATATTAGTATCGAATCTCGCAAGTTACCAAATAGAGGGGGATTTATTATCGGAGAAAATATCATTTCTGAGTTTCCAAGCTGACCGCAGCAACGAGAAATACAAAGCCACCTCTGAATTCAAAGGCATATTCCACCAAAGATCAAACACCTCCTAGGACTTCGGCAAAACAAAATCAGTCAATCAGGCTCAATGCTGAAAAAAGAAGGCATGGTAGCCCAGGCCGTATCGAAGACCAAGAGCTCGAAGCAGCTAAAAACGATGATGTTGATCTCATAACCATGGTCAGAAATTGTCGCCACAAAGTGTCAAGGGTTTAAATAATCCGTAACTTGTAATAACAACCGTTAAAAATTTTAACCCGAGAAATCGATGAATCCAAATACCATAATCAAGTACACGATCAACACGATCAAGAATTGAAACGACAACACACGAGATATAACGTGGGAAAAATCCGATCATCTGAATAAAAAACCCTACAAAGAAAACGAATCACTAATCAAATATAAGATTACAATGATCGTCTCTCAACTCACTCAATCTCTCCTTATGTTTCACTCAAACCCTAGAAAAGTCATACGTTATATCTCTTACAACCCCTCTTCTCAATAATCTGATACATGATATATTTATAGACCCATGAATAAAGTGATAAAAACAAAATCTCTGACCAATCTTGCATCGGCCCATATCAGATGTCTCGCTATCACCAGACTCGCGCCCGGGAGTGGCCCAAGCCTGCGCCCGAGCTCTCCATTGTTTTTCCTGGTTACTTGTTGGACATACCATCTCGCGCCCGGGCATGGGCAAGGCTTGCGCCTGGGCGCTTTAGTACTTTTCCTGCGTATGTGTTTGTTGTCTATCTGCTCTCCTTCAGGATAACTTCAACAACTTAAAAACAACAAGGTAAAAAGGAACTAAAGATCCTTTAGTTAATTAGGTAAAGAAAATCAATCTTGATAATTGATTTGATCATTGATTTGATCATTAATTTTGTTTTATTTTTTGTTTTTTAACTAATAAAAAATTCAATAAATATGGGGATTCATCTTTTTTTTGAATCAATGGTTAGGATCAGATCCTTTAGCAAATTAGATAAAAGAGTTTTTAACCCCTTCAAGCCAAAAGCAAAAACACGGTCATTTCTTACTTGGTCCTGAACACACACACCATTAGTACTTAAATAACGACATTACTAAGTTGAATAATATAAGGTGATGTGAAGGATGCACCGCAGCAACTGCAATAAAGCATGGCTATAACCTTCACTTTTTTTTTTATTTTAAATTTCGAAATCTAAAAGAAGTTGATTTAAAATAAAATTATGAAGGGGTTGCATGTTGAGATATGTGGTGAGTTAAGTAGTTATCCACATCGACCGTGAAGAAAAAAAGAATAACTTATATATGTGAACAATCTATAATCTACTAACCTATGTTTTTGGATTGAAAATGAGTTCACTTCACATATGTATGCTACTCACGCCGGAGATGATAGGTCAAATATGCTCATCCATTTAGGCTTAAGGGAGAGTAAGTTGATGTGAATAGACTCACATATAAAGAGGAGATTGTTGAGGTATGTGGTAAGTTGAATAGTTATCCATATCGAGTATGGAGAAAAAAAAAGGAGTAGTTTATATATGTGAACAACCTATAATCTACTAGCTTAGGGTTTTGGTTTAAGATGAAACTAGTTCACATAAGTATGCTATCCAGGTCCAGTTTGGGTGTTGGAATACAACAACGGCCTTACTCCTTCCTGAGCATTTGGTCATATGTCCTCGACCCAAAGAACCATAGGTTCTGATACCACTTGTAGGGATTTAGGGGGAGAGTCTAACATCCAACATGCTTTGGATTTTCACCGCACTGTATTGTAGATTTTTTTATCACGGCGAGAGCTGAATGGATTTTCATCAATCCTCTTGAGAGCCCAGAGATATTGACTTTTCCATCAAACCTATATAGTGCCCAACCCTAACTGTACTCCAGACCTTACTGTCCGTCCTTTCTTGATGCGGAGCGTCGAATATAACAACAGGGTTAATTGTCTTCTGAGTACTCGGGCATATCTTACTCACTCCAACATTATGGGTTGTGATACCAGTTGTAGAGATTCAGGGAAAAAGTCCAAAAGAAGAATCCAACAAATTTGGGTATGAGTAGCATATACATGTGAGCCGGACACATCTTTATCCTAAAAGCCTAGACTAGTAGATTATGTGTTATTCATATATACAAGTTATCCTTTTTTTTCTTCACGATCGATATAAACAACTACTCAACTCACCACATACCTCAACACTATCTAGCAGGCAGAAACATACCCTTGACAAAACAGAATGGTAAGATCAGCACCTTGAAGCACTCCCCTGCAACCGGGAACAATCTGTACACAAAAATAGCTTACAAGACATCAAGCTATCCTCATAGCCTACAACAATGCCAAGAAGTTATAAAAAATGATAATAATAATAACAAAGGGAACCGACCTTTACCTCACAAACATTGGCTTATGGTTGGCAGCTGTGGAAAGAATCTGATATCCACCTGCAAGAAATGTCAGAGCTGAAGAAAAATGATAACAGGAAAGATGAAAAGGCAGAAAAACTATACCGGGAAGGTGTCATAACCGGGCTCAACTACCCTGAAACTTCCTACACAACAGAAGGCATCCCTAAAAAACAATAGTGAGTTGAAAATAGCATCGTACCAAAGTTTGAACGCAAAACCCATGAAGTTCAGGGTTTAGCTGACATGGGTATAAGCTCATAATGATTCACCTTCATAACATGCAGAAAGAATCTCAAATAGAACACCTATGGCAGTCCTTTGACTTTCCACTGACAAATCACAAACTGAGAAAGATGCGAAGAAAATATAAGAGGACTCACAAAGTATCAAAATGAACATCTAACACGTTCACCCGAGCTCAGTGTTTCTAAATGATATGCAAAATCAATTACATGATTGCATCTGAACATTTATTTTGAAGAAGAGGAATAAGAAACACAAGAGTGCACAAAGTAAAATCAAAAAGAGTTGCCCGGTAGAGGGTTATGTGATATCATAATATCACCAGACCGAAGTCTTCAAACAAGAAACGTGGTGCTGGTTGAAAATATCAAACAAGCATCAAGCTGAATTTTGAAACAGAGAAAAGCCTCGACCAAATTTGCTCCCATGTTAGACCAGGGAAGGCTCTAGTACAATACAACCAGAGCACCAAATTCTTGACAAAAAAGACAATAAATAACTAGCACTAAATTTCATAATAGCTTTCATGATTATACATGCTCACACAACCAACTCATCATAGTTAAGCTACCGCAACTTACCGATGGCATAGTCAATAGATGACTGGAATGGGAGTAGTGACAAAAAATATCCCAATGAACAGAGCCTCAATGCGACCTGCATGAAGGGAAAAAGAGAGGATTGACTTGACTGAGTTTACAATGGAGAACTAGAACACGGGCAACAAAAAGCTAATAGCATGCTAACCGAAGGGAAAACAACAACAACCCAGAAGCATTATTATCGAGGAACATAAACAAGAGCATTCTGCATTATCCATCCATTGAAGAGAAGATGAACGACAACCCACACATTAACAGCACAGACCTCTTCAAGGGAGCTTTAGGCATCGAACTAATCTGCACATGTCCAACCATTGAAAAGAAGATGAATAGAACCCACACACTACCAGCACCAACATTCTGCAATATCCAACCATTGAAGAGAAGATGATCGAGGAGAACCCCCACACATTACCAGCACAGACCTCTTCAAAACTTCAAGGGGGCTTTAGGCGTCAGAACTAACCTGCACATGTCCAGCCATTGAAAAGAAGATATAGAACCCACACATTACCAGCACAAACCTTTTCGATGACAATGGGGAAAGAAAGAAAGAACTAACCTTCATTTAATCAAAGGTAAGTTTCTCAAACCTTAAATTCTTCTTCACATCTAAATTGAATTAATTTCCTATTTCTATTATTGGTTTTGGTTTCTTCATTTTTTAATAACAATACCAAACAACCCCTAAGTTAAGAGAGACTCAGTTATATACCAACATAACGTTAACAGTAGTCTTATTTTATCGGACTTTTTTAGGCTACAAGCTAGCTAGTAAGAGCACTTGTATTAAAATCTCTAAATAAATTTTTTATTTTATATACTCAAATACATATTTTGCATCATTTACATAATCTCTCATTTGTAAATATGAAGTCACAACTTGTTGGTGCAAGACGACTTGTTGGTGCAAGACAGCAACTTTTTTATTTTTTTACTAATTTATTGTTGGGTTAAGAAAGATGAAGTGAAAATTCAACCATTGTCAGCAACTCTTACTGTGTTCTGAGCACATCTGCAATGCACACAAAGTTAAACCCATCTCAAACCTTAAACTGGTCTCCACATCCAAGTTGAATGAACAGAAACACTGAAAGAAAAATGAGCTAAATTTAACCATCAGCAGTAACTTTCACCTTAGATTGGTCTCCACATCTAAGCTGAATGCACAGAAACACTGGAAGAAAGATGAAGTGAGCATTTAACCATCAATAGCAACTCTTACGGTGTCCCAAGCATATCTGCAGGGCACACACGAAAACATATCCATTATATTTGCGTGTCAATTTTATAAAGAAGGGGAAAAAGAAAGGAAGAAAAAAGAACTGCGACTGCTTGGTAAGCATCTAATCTTACATTCTCAGTAGTTGGCTATGGAGGTAAATGTTAAAATTTCAATTCATGGCAAGTATTCTCACACTTGAATAGCCTTGAACATCAAAGTTGAATGCACTCAAATTTGAAAAAAAGATTAAGCCAACAAATAACCATCAACAACTCTGATTTCCAGCTGCAGATGCAGGGGCGCACCTAAGCTCACGACGACCAGGTGGAAAATGATCACTTTCATCATTTGTTCTGAGCAAAAGCACCACCAGTTTTGCTTGGCACCCCCAACTGCAAGAATCCCAACGCTATAGATGTGTATGAAATATGCATTAACAAGAAGAAAGTAACTGACTAAACACACATCCATGCACCACAACTAACAAGACAAGCTCAGATGACTGAGCCTACCATGATTTATCAGCCAAGCGCAACTAAAGTAATGAAAAAAGCCTCGCACACCAAGTTTTAGGTTTTGGTTTACCATCAAGGTTTCCAGGGCCAAGAAAGCATGATAATCAACCCAAATTACACCAAGACAAGCTGTAGAGGAGGGAAGAGCAAGGCAGGCTGCGGCTTGTTGGCCTTGAGATGTGGATGTTTCAAAAAAAAAAAGGTTAGTTGCGGCCATCACCATCATTGACAACAATCGATCTCAATTCACCTACGCTCCGGAGCTTGACTTTAAGGAGACGAACAAATGAAGCTTATTCTACTACTTATTTTCTTGAATTATAAGTGAAGTTCATACTCAGTGTTCGTTCTTTTATCCTTGTTGAATGTTTGTGTTTGCATGGCAAGAAGCAGGAAAATACAGCAAGAAAATGGAAGTTGCAAAATAAGAAGCACGGAAATACAGAGAAGAAATCGACCTTTCTGCAATGCGTATCAGGAGAATCACCAGGCAACAGTGCTTATCAAAAGTGAGCATAGCCAAATCAAAACGTGTTGGCCAGGCAAAGGGCTATGTCATTGATCCAAGACATGCAATACCAAGATATCACTGCACCATAATCTTTAAAACAAGAATCGTGGCATGGGTTGAAAAGATCAAATAAGAGACAAGTTGAATTTTGAAACAGAGCTCCCACAAGAGATCAATAGAGCACCAATATTCTTCTAGATTAGACACTAAATAACAAGCAATAAAATTCATATGAGCTCTCACGATTGTGCATGCTAACACAACAAACAAAAAAATAAATAAGCTACCGCAAGTTACCAGTAACATAGTCAGAAAATGATTGCAATGCGAGCAATAACATATAACGTCCCAGTGTATATAGCCCTCAATGCGACCTGCATAAAGTACAAAAAAAGAAGACTGATATATTTGAAGGACAAAGGAGATATGATGCTAGTATTACGTATTGTTAGGGATTAATGGAGGATGAAGATTAAATGATTAAGGAATTTCAAAAACAAAAACAGTTTTAAAAAATATCCAACGTTGGATGTGTTCTAACAACACACAATTTGTACTTGACTAGTAACAAACACCCTTTTCCCATATTTGAAACAATATCATGCTTATGTTGAACTGAGAACTAGAACAACAGGGGCAACAAAAAACTATTTAATCCTCCGGGAAAAAAAAAGATTACAAGAGCAGAATAAGATCAAGGAACAGAAACAAATGCATAAGAACAACAATATCCCAACCACTGAAAATACGATGAATAAGAAGCCACACATTACCAGCACAGACCTCCTGAAGGGAGCTTTAGGTGTGTCAAACTAACCTGCACATGCTCAACCATTGAAAAGAAGATAAATGAGAACCTCACATAATTAGCACAAACCTCTTTAATGGAAGCCTTAAGCCTCCGGCTAACCTGTGCATAACAATGTATTCGTGCATTATTCCCACGACAAAGAGGACCAAAAAGAAAAAGAAGAAAAAAAGAACTAACATTCGCTTCATGACAAGTATCTCAGACTTAAAATTCTCAATTGTTTGCAATACAAAATAGATGCTACATACAAGGGAGTCTTAAGAGTCGAACTAACCTGCACATGTCAAACCATCAAACAGAAGATGAATGAGTAGCTACACATGACCAGCACAAACCTCTCAATGGAGCTTTAAGCCTCGAACTAACCTGCACATATCAATATCTTTGTGCACTACTCCTATGACAAAGGGGACACAGAAAGAAAGAAAGAACTTGCCTTTCCTTTGCGTCATGACAAGTACCTCAAGACCTTACATTCCCAGTTGTTTGCAATGAAAATAGATGCTAAGTATCACTTAATCAAGGTAACTATCCCAAACCTTAAATGAACAGAAATATGTGAAAATTTAACCAACAGCAACGACTCTGACCATGTTCTGAGCACATCTGTTGAATGAAGTAAACATATCATTATATTTGTGCATCACCCTTATGAAGAAAGGGACAAAGGAAGGAAGAAAAATGAACTGCCATTGCTATCATGGCAAGCATCTCAAAACCTAACATTCTAAGAAGTGAAAGGACTAGTATTGGTCTGTGGGACCAGTTGTCAGCCTGATGAGCGGTTCTTGGTGACGATCCGATAGCAAGGATTTGGCTGGGGCGCTACAGTATGGTATCAGAGCAACCCTGCGACCGCGTGCTGGACTTGTGGACAAGAAGTACAGGTCAGACGTCTAGTGGGGAAGGTTCTGGGACTGTGTGTCGTGCTTGAAGTCGCAACGTGGACGTTGCGTTCTCTAAGTGGGGGTGTATGTAATACCCCAAGGAAATGCTTAAATAGTTTGATTGTACTACCTATATAAACAAGGTGTACCTTTCTTTTCGGTAGCCCATCACTTTAGAACTCCGCAGTTAAGCGTGCTTAACGCGGAGTAATGTTGGAATGAGTGACCTCTTGGGAAGTTTCTCAGGGTGTGTGCGAGTGAGGTCAAAGCGCACTGAAAGGATTAGTGTTGGTCTGTGAGACCAGTTGTCAGCCTGACGAGCGGTTCTTGATGACGACTCGGTAGCAAGGATTTGGCCGGAACGTTACAATAAATGACTGAAGTTGGAAAGGAAGAAGTACGTTTTCTGCGATGGTGTTATTTAATTCGATACTTGCTTGAATTTGTGCTGTCTAATTAATGTACTTTTTCTGATATGCTGTAATGGATGATCTATGCGTTTAATCCGTTTTGTTTAATTGATGTGTTGATTTCAGAGTGTTAGAATAAAGGATCGAAATGATCATTCTCATTTTCTTTTCTTTTCTTTTTCTCTCATATAATCCCCTGTGAAAGAGACTGACACGTTGTTGAGTTCCTATAGTGCATGTCAATTATTTTTCTGTGTCTTTTCTCTTCTCTTTGTAACAGGAACAAGACTTGGAGGAGAAGTGTGACATAAGATTTGATGCTACATGTAACTTATGCATGAAACATATTTTGATCTTAAAAAGAGACGTAAATTTCGCTGTAAATGTGATATATTCTGAATTATCATTGAGTGCATAAAAAATTTCTAAACTAATGATATATAAGTTTATTTAGCTTAATTCTTATGACTAAGTCAGGAATTATAATTTTTGTCTAATTGAGACGTTGGGCCCAACGGCAGTGACGTCATATGTATCTTTAATAAGTAATGAAAATTCGGGACGTTACACCCATCCTCTTTATACCAACAATCAAGACATAACACAAACATACATATCATCTTATCATGGCACACAACAGTTACAATCAGTATTTTATGTCAGTCACATTTAGTGACTACGTCCACAGATTTCAATGCATATTACTGTACTCACGGTAAAATAATACGTATCATCACACACAATAAATCTAAATATTATCTTTTTAACTTCGTTTTCCACACAAACGCGTACGACTTTTTCTGTATATGTTAACAAGCAGCGTCTTCAATTCTTATGACATGTTAGAATTCACATATTAATACATTCCCTTGTGAATGTTTATACACGTTGCGGAGTTAAACATATTTGTTCGTATTTCGTAAAAAACCGTCATATTAATATTATGATGTGATGTTGAGATTTGTACAACCCTTTGATACTTTTTTTGATTGTCCATGATGATGATTTTATATATTGAATATCATTAGAGATATTTATAAATATTTGGAGTTATTTTGGGATCAAAACGATCATTCCTGATCCAGAAGGTTGATACGACATTCTAACCTCTGAGACGGGAGTCTCGACCTCTGGAATAGATGTCCCGGTGTCTAGAAAAGGGCGTCTCGATCTCTGGAACGAACGTCCCGACCTCTTAAACGAGTTTTTCGACCTCTGAAACGGGTGTCTCAGATTATGTCGAACATTACCTTTCGACGCATTTAAATCTATAACTTGTTGTATATTATTTTAAAAATTATTTCGTAAAATTTTATATAAATTAGACTTCATAATTTTTTCTGTGAATCAAAGTTTCCATAGTAAAATCTAAGTGGATAGTTTAAATGGATAATTAATGGGTAATTAGTGGATAATTAATTTAATTTAAATGGAGTAGAAAACGACATAAAAAAATAAGTGTCAAATTGAGGTTTGGGTCAGTTTCGTATAAATACTCGTATTAAGATTGTATTTCTTCGTATTTGCATATTAGAGTTATATTTCATCCATATTTTTCATTCTTTTTCTATTACATCGTCAAACAAGCCTTTTAACCCCGTAAAATAAATTATAACGTACGATAGTTTACTATTCACGTTAATTATCATGAAATTAAATTTTACGAAATTTTTTTGGTCCTTATATTCTCTTTGGCTTATGTGTGATGCTTGAAGACTAGTATAAATTTGGTTTTTCGGACGACGTATTCGGTAATCAATTCTTATGGGGGTTGATGGACGTTCTCAGACGACGTATTAGGTTTGAAACCACAGAGACGATTTCCGGATAGAGCATATTAACGACGATTGTCGGTTAAGATTGACGACAATGATGACGTATTGATGTACTAATAAAGGTTGCCGGCTAAGGTTGATGACCTACCGACATGCAGTATGTTATTCCATAATTGCAGTACATGATTTCCGTACGTGAGAGAGACCGACGATGTTTTTAGCCGAGACGTAGATTTGGATTTGAAATTTAATTTTTTTTTAAAAGTCAATATCTTATATAATTAATGATAGTTTTGTTAAAAAATTAAGTATGTTATTTTAATTTTTTAAGCATGGAAATTATTATAATAAATATTTATTGGATATTTTTGTGTAATTAATTCTTTTTAGGGGGTGTATATGAAGAATTTCTCGTGATATAAATTGTTGAGTAACTCTATTTTCAAATTTTAAGTTTTGGAATAGACTAAATTTCGCTTCTGAAATTGAAATGGATTTGGTACGCCAGTGTACGAAGTCATTGGTGGATTCCGCATTTATTCTATCGTGTGAAAAATACCCAATATGCTTTGCGTTAGTTATTGTTACATTATTTTATTTTTCAAAGTGGTCTCAAGAATATTTTTCGGATCCAAACGACCCAAAATAATATACCCACCCTTATTGTTAGTTACTTAGTTCACACGATTTTGTCTTTATCGATTTTGTCTTTATCCTTCGCACGAAAGTGGAAAACTTGGTAGTGATATGTGCCATATTTCATCATCCGAGAATATCAACATATGGGAAAAAGTTTAGCATTAATATACCCATTATGATATAAAATTTAACATTATTATTCAAATCTGATGTATGCAAATCTTTCAAAATGTTATCACGTGCTAATAATATCAGTACCGTATTGTATTTGTTCATCCGCATACTAGTATTTTTCAATAAAATGGCAGCAAAGCAAATCGTAACCGGTTCCTAATAATAGTGACATCTTAGTATTTTTCTTAGGCCTGAATGATTAAGAGTCCGTTTGTTATCATTTTTATTTTTTTATTTTTTAATATTTTTATTTTAATTGTTGATGAAACAAAATAGTTTGATATTATTTTCGTTTTTTATTTTCTTTCTTAAAATTGATGAAAAGTAGCAGAAAATAAAAAATCAAAAAAACAATTTTCAATTTTTGTTTTATGTTTTATCCGAATACAATATTGAAGATTTTCTTTACATAAAATCATTTTATTTTATAAGATGATTTTGCTTTTTGTTATTGGTGTTTGTTTTTGTTACCTGATAACAACAAAAATAATAATTATAATTATCTTTTAATTTTATTGTAAAGATACGACCTTTTAACAAATAAATAGATTTGGGGAAATAATTATGGGAGTAAGGATCTTAGTATAAAAAAATCTTATGTAAAGATATAAGATATTTCTTTTCTTATCTTTTCAGTTAGATTCTCTAGAGATAAGGTGATCTTTATATCATATAAAAAATTAAAATAGAGGGATGTAAGACAGACCCTCTAACTTATAAACATATATTGAATACAATAAAAGATTATTATTTTCTTCTGATCTTGGTCATCATCAGACGATTTCGTCGTCGTCATCGTCTAAATCCCCGATCCTCGATCGTACGATGTTGTGATTGTTTTTTATACAAACATTATTGATTTTGATTTCTCCAGTTTTGAATAACAATATCAAACGACCTCTAAGATAATACTTCTTCCGTCCAACGAAAATTACAATGTTTTGATTTGGATCGGAAATTTATGTGTGTATTGAATTTATATTGAAAAAAAATATTAAAAATATGATTTATTATAATAGATGTGAGGGGAGTTAGTGGATATATTGTAATAGATTTGATGTTATTTTTATTGAATTAAAAGAAATTATAATTTTTATTAAAATTTTAAATAAAATAAATATTATAATTTTTATGAGACGAAAGGAATATTTATGAATGGAACATCTAAACTAAATTCTTTTTACATCAGTAAACAACTGAATCGAAGGGACCGGACCAAAATGTGCCCGTCAAAAGCGCCCAAATCATGTAGACAACGGGAAAAAAGGAGATGCAATGAAACTGAAAGACCATGGTCGGCATGACCAAAGTTATATTTTGTTCGTCTCATATCTTTCTTGAAAATCGTTATCATATAGGATTATGATCCATGGATTTCTCTCGACCATACTTTTCCCCCTTTTTCTCCCCACTTAGAGTAATCTTCATTTTCATTCATTATTAGTGGTATTCTTACGTTACGGCTTGTCTAACGTTAATTATGAGTCCACACCTTAATTATTCCGAACAGGGATCGATCCGCCGTTATTTGCTTCTCTGTTGCCGCAAAAGGCCAATAATACAAAATCGGGAAAATTAACTACTCGTCGACTTCAAGCACTTCTAGGAAATTGAAGATGATATGATCATTTACCAAACAATTAGTGGTACCTGAAATTGGAAAGAGTTCAAGCTCATTCTCCTTAATTGGTCATACTGTTTAAGACGGTTAAAACGGAGACCAAATCGATTATCGAATCGTTATCGAAATCGATAAAGCGAAATGAATCCGATCGATTATTAAATGATTCGATTTTGGTTTACAAAATAAAATCCCAGTTTAAAACCGAATCGAATCGATTAACCGATGATAAATTGATTAACCAAACTATTTAGAATCGAATAATCGAATCGTTTAAAATTAATTATCATAATTATTTTACATAAGGTTATTAAGCTTTAAAAAAACATTACATTATTTTAAATATAAGATAACCTAATATCTTTAGTATGGTGGATATTGTCTTTCTTTTTTTTTTGTTAGAAATAAAAATAAAAACCTTTCATCATATTTTCTTTTCTTTTTTATCGAATATTTTTTATTTTGTTAATAAGAAATTCATTTATATATATTTTTTTAGTATAATTTATGTCGTTTTTTTTAACTCGATATATCTAATTTATTTTTATATACATGCGTAGTTAAAATTTATAGAGTTATTTTAATGAATAATATATATAATTATCATCACGAAATATGTAAGACGAAATCGTATGAAAATCGTACAAACAAAATCATTTAAAAATCGAAAAAACCGAATCGATTCGTAAACGGTTTTTATTTTGAGTTTCAAACCGATTAATTAATCGATTTGATTTTGATTTTGTTTATAAAAAATAAAATCGATAAAAAATTGAACCAATTAATCAAAACTGACTGAATTAACATCCTTAATACTGTCATGGGTTTATCATACTCTTTTCTACACTTGCTTCCCATAACAAACCAAATTGAAAAGAGTTTGGACTAGTCCTTCTCCTCCTTTTTTGTTCATTCTGATTGGGCTAAAAAAGTGGCCCATTTCGCTTAATGAAAGTCTCCTAGACTATTAAATCCAAAAACCAGCCAACCTTTTTCCTACTATTATTATCGGCCCATTAAGTCGGTTTGGACTAGTATCCTTTACCAAGCCCAGGCCGGCGGAGCCCCAAAACCCAAACTCCCTGTGTTGATAAATTTTGGACCGCACCATGCTTTACCATTTACAACTGGGCAGTGGAATACAAGAACAGAAATTTGTTGATAGCTTAATCTTATGGTTATACTATGGTGTCTCTATTATCTGTTGCACCCAATAAGATATTCTTGGGTTTATGTAGCAAGCATATAGTTTTGTTACACATCCTATATAAAGTGTCGAGAGCTCCATTTAACTAGCACCAAGGACCCGTTTTACCATTTCTACCTGTATGATGATCACACACACGAATACAAAATGGTAACGAGTTTGTAAAACTTTTTCCTGATTCAAAGATAATGGAAATGAGACTGGAATACTCAACAACCGTGACGGATGCTAAAGATGTTACTTTCAAAGTAATGTTCTCCCTGGATACAGATTTAGATCGATAGGCAATATATAACCAGGAAGTGGAACAGGCTTCGAGTCTCCCTCGTATGGTTTGACAAAGAGTAGTTCTTTTTATTTTTAGACTTTAGTACTCCATTTTAATACGATTACGCAGACTTTGCTGATCCAACAGGATAGAAGTTTTAGAGAATCATTAAGTTGTGTCCTTGGTCGTTTTAACAAGTTGCTGAATTATTAGGATGACAAAGTGAGAAACTTGGCCTCATCCATACATGCATGCATGACCTATCTACCCTCTTTGGAAGCCTTATCTCTTTGCACACAAGTACTTTGTGCGCTACCTTACCTATTGTTTCGAGGAAAATGGTAAATATATTTATTTGTGTGTTTTTTTTTGTGGCTATTTTCTTTCTTATTTATTTATTTATGATAATCATCTCTACATTTTGTCCTGTATGATAAATTGATTCAATCCCAAAATCCATCAATCTAAGAGAGAATATCTAAAAGAAAGGTGTAAAAAAAAATACAATTAGCATTTTTCTTGTTTTAAAATGTCTCTTTTAGTAGTATTGGTCATCTCCTCATCTTAGAAAATGTATGTGGTTGCGAATTAACAGCCCAAATATACCTATATGGGTGTATATTACAGCTTGAAAAGTCATCAGCGTATCTAGTTTTAATATCAAGCAATATGATGTGTTCCGTCGTGGTTTTGCTTGCGCAAAAGAAGTTAGAAATAAGACGTGTTTATATTACGCTAAGAAAAGATGAGCACCATCCGGAACCAGAAATTGAAGCGAACATGACAAACTTGAGCAGCGAATCAATGATGGTGAGAAAGCAAGGGATTGCTTTACCAATGGGGCAGAGAGAATTTAATGCACAAACAACGTAGCCCATAGAGCTTGCTCCTTTCTTCTATATGTGATGCATGCCATTGCTGATATACTAATAACTTCAATATATTAAATCCCTTGTTTTTATCTTGATTAGGACTTACGAGTAGAAATTCCCAACAAGATTAAAACAATAGTCGTTTTTATGTGATGTGATTTGCAACCATTTAGAAATGCCGTCCAAGTATAGCCTGATAAGAAGACTGTAGTATTGAACACATTTACAGCATAAATTAATTCGGATAGTCGTCGTACATCTGGGTATATCGAAAACGATCAAATTTTAATGTTTGCGTTGAAATCCAATTTATGGCAACCGAGTGAAAGTATGTCTCAAATATCGTGTTGACGTATTTGGCCACGTAACCTGGAAAGCTATATAAAGAATTTTCTTTACAACTGTAGCAGCCAACCTTTCCGGCTTGACTTTACAATTAGTCGTCATCATAATAACAATTCCCATTTTCGCAGCTTTACCAATTCCACTTTCTCATTTCCAAACCAAAATCATACACATTCAACTTTGAACCAACCTCTCTCCCTTTTCATAACCTGTACTCCTCCAATCTCAAAACACGCAAAACGATCAAAACACTTCTCGTGTTTTATAAAACAAACAAATCACCCAAAAATCCACCAAAGAAAGAATCCAATCCCCATTATCATGGCAGTTTCCAGCGCGAGATTCCTGCCGAGAAAACGCCGGCCACCGGCGTCGTCGTTCCTCTCACCCAAGCTTAGCGGCCACGATCTCCTCCTCTCACTACATTCGCTCTCCCACTCCATCTCCGGTCTCCAACCTCTCCGCCACCTCCTCCGCCGCAGCTCCGCCTCCATCCTCCGCAAATGCGGCCTCCTCTCTCTCCTCTTCGACGACCTCATCCGTCGTTCGATCTCCACGGACTCCCCTTCTCGACAGCTCTGCTTCGAGGAGATGTACATCGTACTCCAGCGCATCAAGACTCTCATCGAGGACTGCTCCGGCGGCAGCAGAACCTGGTTGCTGATGCAGATCGAGCCGGTGGCAATCACGTTCCGCGAGTTGACCTCCGATCTCTGGACTCTCCTCGAGATCCTCAACGATCTCAGGTTCGGCGACGATCTCGAGGAACTGAAGGCGCTGATTATCAAGCAGTGTCGCGAGGATAGATCCGCCGCTGTGGTGGTCGATCCGGAGGACGATAGCCTGAGGATCGAGGTGATTGGATTGCTGGATTCGATTCGGAGAGAGATCGTCCCCGATCATCGGAAACTCGAGGAGCTGTTTGGTAAGCTTGGGCTCACTGATTCTGCGAGTTGCAGGGAGGAGATCGAGCGGCTCGAGGACGAGATCCAGTGCTTGGGAGACGATCGGTCCAAGTCCGACGCCATCGCGTTGATCGGCGTCGTCCGTTACGCGAAGTGCGTCCTCTTCGGCGCCTCGATTTCCGACGCGGATGACCCCGGGCACCGGATTTCAGCCGAGGAGTTGGTGATTCCGGCGGATTTCCGGTGTCCTATCACGCTCGATCTGATGAGGGATCCTGTCGTCGTGACCACTGGACAGACGTACGATCGGTCATCGATTGTGCTGTGGATCGAATCAGGACACTCCACGTGTCCGAAGACGGGTCAAACCCTGGCGCACTCGAACCTGATACCGAACCTCGCTTTGAAGAACCTCATCGCCATGTGGTGCCGTGATCAGCGGATCCCTTACGCCGCCGCCGAGGCGAAGCCGACGCTCATGGTGAACAAGGCGGCGTTGGAGGCAACCAAGATGACGGCGTCGTTTCTGGTTAACAAATTGCAATTTGCCACTGCATCGTCGACGGAGGCCGTTAACGGGGTGGTGTATGAGCTTCGGGCCCTGGCCAAGACGGATTCCGATAGCCGAGCCTGTATCGGAGAGGCCGGGGCGGTTCCATTGCTGGCTCAGCATCTAGGCTCGGAGGATCCGAACCTTCAAGTCAATGCGGTCACCACATTGTTGAACCTTTCGATCCACGATGCAAATAAGACGAGGATAATAGAGACTTCCGGTGCACTTGCAGGGATTGTGGGGGTGCTGGAGACGGGCGCCACGTGGGAAGCGAAGGGGAATGCGGCAGCAACCATATTCAGCCTATGTGGCATCCACGTATACAGGAAGAAGATGGGGAAGAAGACCAGGGTGTTGAGAGGATTGCTTACCCTTGCGAAGGAAGGGCCGATCAGCTCCAAAAAGGATGCCTTGGTTGCTGTATTGACATTGGCTATCGAAAGGGAGACGGTGGCGAAGTTGGTGGAGGAAGGGGTTGTCGAGATGGTCAATGTGGTTGCGGATGAGCTGCCTGAGGAAGCATTGGCGATCCTGGAGGTGGTTGTGAAGAGAGGAGGGTGTCCCGGGGTTGCTGCAGTGGCGTTTATGGTGCCTAGGTTGGCCATGATACTGAGGGATGGGACGAGCAGGACGAGGGAAATCGCTGCAGCCACGCTTGTGACCATTTGCAGGAAGGGTGGTGCCGAGATGGTGGCTGAACTTGCAAGGGTGTCGATGATCGAGGCCATGGTGTGGGAGCTGATCAATGCAGGCACCGCGAGAGCTAAGAGGAAAGCGACATCGCTGGTGAGGATTCTGCATAGATGGGCTGCTGGGATGAAGGATGAACAACATATCACGGAAGGATACTCCATGTCCGTGGAAGTCGCTTGAACATAACAACCTCAAATTTGTCGAAAAGAAAACTGAGTGTTTGATAATCGTATTGATTGTGCTTCACATACTGTAATTCCTTATATGATTCTTTGATTGTTTGCTTAATTGTATATCGATATGAGCTCCTGGCAAATTGTTGCTTCTATAGGTTTGAGTTCTTCGCATTACCTTTCTGTCTGTGTTTGATAAGATGCATAAACCTCAACCAGGGATAATGCTGATCAGGAAATGAAACCATGGAATGTTGTGTAGAAGCAAGTGCAGCCTTCTAAGTTGAGACTATAAAGAAGAAAACTCGTATACGTACTCGAAAGGAACTTGTTTAGCTCGCGGAGAAAAAGGGTTTGGGCAAATAGACATGGTTCTCTCTCTGACTTTTGCGCTAGTTGGTCTCAACTAGTAGTAGCCGCCGCCCGTTGGGTGTAAAAGCTGCCTGCGAATGCCAATTGCAACTCGACATTGACCCCACCAGTCTACCAGGATAAACCTATAGTGTGGTACGCGTAACAAAGGTGACGTGGAGTCGATGAAAGCTTGATAAGTTTTTTTTTTTTTTTTTTTTTTTGGTGACGAGGGATTTGCTGACCCCACTAGTCCGAGAGATTAGTCCGGATCAGCTCGCGTGCACCTCGACTAATCTCTCAGACACTGACAAGGCGTCCCCCCATCAACATCGGATAAAGCTTTGACCGAAGTCAACGGACATGGTTAACATGGATTTTGAGGCTAATGAGATTCGAAAAAAGCTTGATAAGTTCATCCTCACTATTCCAATAAAATTAAAACACTTATTAAATTAGATCGTTTTAATTGAATTATAATTTTTTTTATTTTAATTTTTTTCTTATAAAAATATCAAAATATTTTTATTATTTATTTTATAACACATCAATTCATCCCATCATTTTTTCTTTTCTTTTTCTTTTTCTCATTCTTCCTACTCACAAAAGTCAAATGATAATTTAATCTTTATATCAACAATCAACACACATAAATTATTATGTCAATTCAAATGATTACAGGAACGGAGAAAGTATATTCCTTTGAAGAGACGAACCTTAGGATGCATTATCCTAGTACATCACGTATTGTAACGTTTCAGCAACATCAAGATGGAAACGAAGCAACATAACTCGAAGCCACTAGCTAAACTTTCAATTCATTTCCTTAAAACTCAAGAGAAATTAAGGAAAGATAACCCTCTTCAATACCCTTCCGTGCAAAGTTATATCCCGTTCAAGAAAACACCATCTCCCTTTTTCAAATCATACTTAAACTCATCTTCCATTTTCTTTTTTCTTTTTTCTTTTTTCAAAAGGTAATTTTGTTTCCCTAAGATATCAAATGGCTGCATCGATCAAGCTTCGTGGGATTTGCTTGGTGATGCTAGCTATGGCATTCTACGATTGTCATGAAAGAAGACTCGGAGCATGTCTTGTTGTTTCCATAGAAAATAATGGTCTCTCGTCAGAGGTTGATTCTTATAACGGAGACGACAACTCTGCCGGATTGACAATGGAGGTGACGATGGCCGAGCAGCATGAAAGTGTTAACAACTCTGTGTCCGAGACGGTTTGTGAGTCGGATGATATCAGACTCCTGTCCAAAGGGATTAAGCCGTCATCGGGTCCTAGCAGAGAACACAACTGAAGCGATTTCATCAATTAACGACGGCCTGAATCAATGAGGCTCCTACAAGAAAGGTTCGATATTGCTTTTGAGTCACTTGGAATACAATGATGAATGGATTGTATTTATTTTGAGCGCGTTGAATTTTCCATGTCGATATCGATTCATTAATTTTCATCATTTGTTGAGAATGTGGATGCTTGCTAGGCAGTTGCTCAGACAAGGAAATTTCGTGACAGTATTGCACATGTTGCCTCATTATTTTAAGTGAACTAATTCTTAATGATGGATCTATGATTAGATGACATCACGGACGTGTTTGAAATTATTTTGTTAGCCATGGAATAACTCGTCTTTGCACAATGTGGGATGCATACATGTGCTGAGTTATTAGTCATTGCCTGCGCCAACCCTTCACAATCCATATTATATAACGCGGCTTTGGTTATATTCCACTCAAGAGTTTCGCCGTGTGACTGCACGACAGAAAATGCTTGCCAGGTTCGGTCTAATGACGAGACTATTCTCATTCCTCGTTCGAACTGGAACACGCTAAAACTTGTTTATAACGCGAAATCAATACGAAAGACTAATGGAGACAAAAAACAAGAGTTTCTGACCGGTCTGTAATAGGAGATGAATACTAAACAGGGTAGCAAAACAACGCAAAAGAGGGCGGCTTAGACTAAAGAAAGTAACAGATGCTATGTAATGTAAATGGTGGTATTTCATATGAGATTTATACAGCTTCTAGCTTCTAACAAGTATCATCATACAAAGTTGGGCCTGATGAAACAAAAAAGCTGACATCAAAATGGGAACCTAACTCTATGAAATACAGTATATAGGTATAAAGCGCTTCTTGAGTCATGTGATCGGAAGATCATCACCCGAGCGTACGATAACTGGAGGCGAAGATCTCAACTGTCAACACATGAGTAGAAAAATGGCTCACAAACTGCTGTCTGAATCTGAAAGCTTTTCAAGAAAACACAAAATATTTGGGCAGCCTGCTCTCGCAACAGCCAGGCTTCAAAAGCTGTTAATGGTGGATTACTTCGCTGCCTCATGATAGAGGAGGAAAATCCTCTTCATCTTTTAGGCGGAAAGATCGCGTCACAATCCTGCAAGTCGATGATGCAAGCAGATCGATTAGATTTAGACACAAAATTCACACATTGGTCAACCGTTGGTATAATTCTAACTTCAGTTTTCTATTAGCCTCAAGCATTGGTATAGTCAATATGAAACACAATATTCGAGCAAGGAAAAAGTAATCCAAACTCGACAATGAAGCATGATTCATGAGAATGAAATTATTCTCGATAGTGGGCGTGAAAACTTTGTTGCAAATGTGAAAATGAGGCACCTGCTGTCATTCTCCAGTTTAGAATTTTGATCAAGAACACCCGGTGGTATCTTGGACCCAATATCAGCCGGCTTCTCCACAGGGTCGATTAGTCCATTAACACCATTAACAACCACCTGAGGTCGATCAGTACCTTGGGAACCGGGAGACGCTGGGTTTCCATTGAATTTGAGAGCAGATTGTACTTGCAGTGGCTCATAGCTTCTGCCAATGTATAGACTTTTGGCTGGAGACTCCAAGGGATAGCCATTGTTCCGGTGAGACTTCGGCGACTTCGCCGGGGATGATCTTTCCCTGTAGGTGTGATGATTCTGCAGGACTCAGGCCATAGAGAAAAATACTCCTTTTAGACCAACAAAGGTGCTAGCCAACTGAAAACGAACTATGCACATTAAAAAAAGGAACTATGACAATGTGTTAAGCTATACAAGAAACGATTCAAAGGCCACAAATAGTACACCATCAAGAAGCAAACTTAATCAAAGGCAAAAAAGAGCATACCGTGTTGGGAAAGTACATTCCTGTCCCTCGTGCTTTATTCAACTCCAACCCAAAGGGTGCACCACCTGGGACTACTGGAGGGCTCATTGGGACTCCAACCCAATGCGGGCTTGGGATCGCGCCATTGGATTGAACGTTAGAGTACATAGTCTGCCTAAACTGCAGCGGATGGCCAGCCGGTAGACTTTTCCCCTGAAACAGGGAAGCATTGCTCGGGTTGGATGTCCAAGCACCATTGTACCACACCCGACCGTAATTCCAGCTACTAAGGTGACTTTCATAATCTCCAGCAAGATCTATGAGAGCATCAAGATGCTCACCCGCTGGGCGGTTCCAAATATCCTCATCACGGGATTGAAGTGGGGATGAAGAAACTGAAAAATCTTCGAAGAATGCAGAGGCTGCCAACTCTGCATCACCACTGGGAAATTGGCTTCCAGTATCATAGACCTTGCCGTTTCTGGAACCAGGTCTCTGTCCGTGAAAAGCGGGCTTATGTTCATCAGATAAGCTTCTTGAACCATTAGATTCTGTATCATGGTCAAAATCTTCATATGGCGTCCCATAAGAACGACTGTTTTGGAAGTATGCCCCCGGGATATGATCTTGAACATCAGGCCTTTGTCCTCTTCCATGCCTATCTAGTGTATTGGAAAAAAAGTTCCGAACTTCGCCGGCTATGTTTTCCTCTGGCTCTGAAAGAACTCGCCTGAGCTTCCGTGCCCCAAATGCAATAGCACTACGTATACGGAAAAAGTTTGCTACACCGAAGAAGCAACACATGAAAATAGAGGATTAGTCCAAAATAAAGAAACTAGCAGAACGGAAAGATATCCAACCAGAAAGGAAGGACCCCATAATAAACAGAACATCAGAAATGATGCAGGTATTGTACCTTTGCTCACACTACGGCCAAGGTTGTTATTATCTTTCAGAGGATCAACTATATTGAGATGCTTTTGAGTGAAAATCTTAGAAATTGCTTCATTTGCCTTTGGGGGGACAGAAAACATATCCAGAAATTCCTTGAAGAAATCATCGCCGAGCAAAAAATCACCAGCACCATTTTCAGCCCTCTCAGCTGCAGAAATTACGATGCAATTAGGAAACCAGAAGACGATGCTAAAGAAAAGTCACGGGATGAAATCTAAAATACAACTCTCACCCATTAATTCCTGCAACGAGGATATGTGGATTGGACCATTGAGTGTAACACAAAAGTTCTCCCAGTCAAATTTGCTGTAGTAGTCCAAGAACTTATAGAGAACCTAATCACCATAAACAGTACTCTAAAATTTACACATATTAAAACCATATGGTAATGTAAACTAGTTTCTGATCCCATATTAAGGCTTACCTCAAGAGGACCATTAAATGATGTATGGAAGAGATGAAATATATAGAGAACCAACATCTCCAACGCATATGTTGAAATCAAACCGTGATGGGAACCCAATATACGGCTCTCATAGTAGCACCATGCCTTGATCAAAATGATGCTGCGCTTGAAAAGATGATCTTTGCCTATTCTAATGTCAACCTACAAAAACGAATCAAGTGCCATATAAATAAAGCATGGATACTCCTTTGTTCTGTTAAAAGTGGCATAGAGAGAGAAGCCACTTCACATCCAAAAACACAAGAGAAAGCTGAAAGATTGGCTAGGCACTCATCAAGCAGCCTTTACAATGACAACAATATACAAAACCATATCACGGACAATTTACCTGCTCGAGAAAACACAACGTGCAAAGTCCCCCTATCTGATTGAAAGAAATGTCTACTACTATATTCTGCACCAGGCATTTTACAAGCTTCACCTGCCGCCAAAGAGAGAAACGTTATTCTCAAGCCAGAAGGTCCAGGATTAAGCTGGACTAAGCGCACACTGACACACGTTAATCATCCATAACCCCCCTGAACAAAGAGAATAAGGTGCACTTCACTAGTCACAAAAGCAGAGTTACGAATAATTGTAGTCTTGCATTACACAAAAAGATTCAGAAGAGAATTACTACATTTTTTCAATCGAAACAAACTGCCTGATGATGACTACAGTCACTCCAGAATCAATCCTTGCGATGACGAGGAAACTCAGACATCAAAGTTGTTTCAATGACTAGTATATGCCAATGCCCTAAGAGATCACCTTGTCGGCCATGAGTCAGAGAGGATGAAGCACATGATACTGAAAATGAGAGGCAGATTAAGAAGAGCTAATAACAGTGAAGAACCTCTGCTTGAATGTATTGCACGTCCTTTACTAAAAACTCAGCAGCAGGATTGCGGTCTTCTGCTTCTAGCACCGAATATACATCTTTAGCCAAAGCCTCCTCTAGCTCGAAATCACCAAAGGCAGTCAAATCGATATCTCCATCAGGAAGGTAAGCCTTCAACGGCACTGATCCAAATGGAAGAAGCTGAAACAATAGAGAAGGATCCATGCTTCAGAATTACATCATGTCAGAGTTAGAACAATGTTTTTAATGCAATGATACCCATTGGCATGCTTTGAAACTTCTATAAACTAGAAAAGAGAACTCTCATTCCCTCCAAGTCTCAACAAGTCTATAAAGAAATTGATGCATAGGAACAAATGATCCTGTTTCTGTGAGAACAAGTACAAGCCCATTATGTAAACAAAATCCAGCAACACTCCACTAAGATCAAACGCTACAGAACATGGAAACCATGGGAATGGACCTTACAGAAATAAAAGTAATTCGATGAGGGATCCCCAAGTTAGGTTTCTGTGAGCACAGGGCAAAGTAAATCCTCGTTAAGATCTTGGGAATGTAATACAACCACCTTTGTGTTAAACAGCTCCTTATCCAAGTCTAAACTAAAAGAACCTATTGTTCCTCCTCAATATTGATATATAGAAACACAGAAGCTATGATCTTCTATGCATTTCCCCTGGACCAAATCACCACGTACAATTGAAGCACAGAATCGACTAGCGAATAAAACTAGCAATGAAGTGTAAAATGGGATAACTATTCTCCTTTCACCCATTTCATCGATTCCCAATTGTTCTTTTTACTCTTTCAACGCATTCACAGAGTTTACTCTGCCAGTTAGTTCTTTTACTCTTCCAATGCATTCACAGAGTTTAATCTTGTGCACTAAAGAATGTCGAACTTCTCATCTAAATACAATGCACATTGATTTGTGGAACTAACCAAACCCTGACACAGGGTGATCCGATTACTAAACAACAAGCAATACAAATGCTTGTGATGAGGAAATCACGTTTATAATCACCCTACATTTGATCATGAATCTTATGCTGCCATCACCACCAAGGACTAAACAGAATAATCAAACACATCAAGTACCAAGAATTTAAGAAAGACAAAAATCAACCAAAAGCAAAAAGCAAGAGGCTGATGATTCAGACCTCACAACTAAGTCTATCTCTGATGAGTCTCTGCACATAATCAATAACATCTCTCCTCCGCCGCTCAGACGCCACGGTCGGCCGAACCCGCGAAATGATCTCGCGGGTCACCCTCTCAGCCCGTACCCATTTCTCTTCCCCAACAGACAACGGCTCATCATGACCCGACCACGGCGGCGACGATGACGACGACGGCGGCCAATCTTCAGATACGGGATCGTTTGTTTCCCTGAAATCACCCATTGAAATCAATGATATGAAACTGATCAGTCACCGACCCATCATTCTATCATCATCATCATAATCCCAAAATCAAGAAACTGCCACTTCCCAATTGAGAATCACATCACCAAGAATGAAAGAAAAACGGATATGGGCGGCACGTAATCGAGATCGAAATACGAAACTGGCCGATCCCAAGAATCGATTTTGAGCACCCAAAACAAAATTGGGATTTTTTTGATGTTAGAAAACGAAAGGGTTTTCTAATATGTGCAAGAAAGGGGGAAAGATAGAGCAAGGCGTGTATGAATGTATTGATTTTTGGATGAGATCCTACGAGGATTAGAAATCTGCTAATTGCTCGGTTAATGTTTTTGGATTCCCTGTGTGTTTGAGTTGAATTGGAACTCGATGAAAAAGAAGACAGTGTGTTTTCCAAGTTCTTTTTTTTTTGATTTCACGGTTTGTTCTATTTATTTATTTTTATTTTTTTGTTTTTATTTGGGGTAATATTTTTACGACATATTATTAAAAATGAATATTTTATATAAATTAGAAAGTTTTTTGAATTAGTTTTTTGATATCAAAATATTGATACTTATATGTAATCATCTTCTTCATCATTATTTTTTTTCTTTATTCACTCACAATTCTCACCCTTATTTTTTTAATTTTTCTTATTTTCTTCTCAATCCACTCATAATTACTCCCTTCTTTTCAAAAAATTATAATTTTTTGATGGATTTATTCATAATTCTCACCCTTACTTTTTAAATTTATCTTATTTCTTTTTTTATTCACTCATAATTACTCCATTCGTCTCAAAAGGAATATAATTTTTTTATCACACACGTATGACAATAAAAACTTTGATCGGTATTACGGGACGATCAAATGTTGTTTTTTGAGAAAATATCATGAAACATTAATGATACTAAACATTATGTAATATAATTGTGTACTAATAGAAAATTTAAATCGTATCATTTAGATGAGTAAAAAAGTTTCTCAAATTATATGTTAAATAGTACAATGAGAGAAAAACGTTGCAATAATTATGAAATAGAGATAATACTATTCATCCACTCATTATTCCAACAAACACATACTGATAAAAAATATCAAGATTGATTTAATTTTTTAATAATCATATCAAATCAATATATTATAATTTATTTAAAATGAAAGGAATATAATGTTTCTAAGTTGTGAGTACGAAATCTGTGTAATTTGACCTGAAAATGGAAGCGTTAGGGCACTGGTTCCTCCCACCTAACCAAAGCTTGATTCATTAATCGTGTTTTGACACATTCGCTAATCTGCATCAATGTTGACTATCTGAGGATAATGTCCACATCATGATGTCATTTTCTTTTGTTCAATTGGCATGGTTTGTTTGGGTAAAAAGGAGAAAATCGAGTTACAAGTTCAAGCATATAGAAAATTAGTGTGTCATCGCGCGATGATACGGAGGAATATTCTGATCGTAAATATGATTAATTTTCATAAATTTGATTGTTTATTAGATTTTATTTATCTTGATATGGTTAATATTTAATCCATGTTGACTATATATATATATATCATGTTGAATGTTAATGAAATTATTTCGATTTTATTGAGAATATTTAATAGATTCTCGAAATATATATAATTCATGATACTTATAATCTTGTTGTAAAAAAATTTCACGTAAGAATAAAGATAATTTATATTACACATCGAACGATACACGTTTTCATCCAATTGATGATCAAATTTTTGAACTAACTTGATAAAATAAAATAAATTGACGAAAAATATCAAAAAAATTGTATGGATTTTTTTCCTCTTTTTTTTCAACGAAGTTTTAAATTTTGTAATGTGAAAAGTTTTTATTTTTTTTATCCAAGATCAATCATGCGCACGGGACAATGTCAATATAAAAAAAATATTATTAAAATAACTTTTAAATTATTTATGTTTGATAATATTGACAAATATTTTCATAAAATTTCTGTTAGGTAAATAATAAAAATGCACATGTCTTCTATGATATAATATGTGTGAAATTATCATAATATTCCTAAATAGCATCCCATAAAATCCTTAAAATCATTATTTTATCTTGATTTTACTCAGTTGTTTCTTCTTTACAGAGATGATGAGAGTTATCAAATTACTTGTATCACTCCATGAATCAAATAAAATTATTACAAGAAGAGCTTGACACCATATTGAAGCTGACTAAAGACATAGTATAGCTTTATTTTGATTTCTATTTGTTGTGTATTTTTATTTTGATAGAGGTGTAATCCATTAGAAAAGGCTATTTTCTGCCTTATGAAATGAAATGAACTCTTACTAAAAAAAAATAGGAGTTTTTATCCAAAATTATAAAAACTTGAAAAAAATACCAAAAAAATACACAAGAAATCTAAATTTTAAAAACAATAATTCATCTATCTTATTTAAATCTCTAACCTTATTTTCATCTTCACCCCAACCCCTACCATCACCCAACCGTCTTTTGATTATTGACCGAAATCCGACCACCGTCGTCAGAATCTTGGCCGAAATCTTGATCGGAATCCGACCACCGTCGTCGAAATCCGACCACCTCATCAGAGATCTCGTCGGAATCCGGCCACCTCGCCTGAGACCTCATTGTAATTTGGTCACCTCGTCGGAACAGGACGTCACTAAACTCAAACGTTCTGTTTCGAAACAGGATGTCATTTTACTCAGACGTTCTGTTTCGAGATAGGACGTCACTTTACTTAGGCGCTTTGTTTCGAAACAGGACGCCTGAAGGAAAAAACAGAGCATCTAAAGAGAAAAAATATTTTCATTCACACATGCTGCACTATATAAAAATATTCTAATGATGAAGAAAACAATACCAAAAAAACATAAAACTTTTACAATAAAATCGTTTAACATTTGATCAACTTTGTTCCTCTCAGATATTTCGTCGAACACCTTCCTTACATCCCCCACCGTCTACATTTCGCATATAAATCCACTCAAAAATCTCATGAACCTATCAAATTTTGGATCGCAAAGATGTGTCGCGATCAGTGAAATTGAGCTCACTTGAGAAAACTGAATGATCAGAAAAATGCTTGAGTTTTACCATGCATCTGAGACTATTATTGTCGAGCACGGAGACGTGGCGACGGAAGGAGACAAGAGGGTGAGGGTGCGGCCGGCGACGAAATAACCGTGGGCTAGTCATGAAACTAAACCAATGTTGTAATTCATAACGCACAGTGCGCTCCGTTCCTGAAACACCCTCCTTCAATCGATCCTGAATTCGACAGACTCATCTCCCCTAATTGATTTCGGACGTTGGGCCAGAGAGAGCAGGTTGCGTGGGTCCAAGGAGAGCAAGAATCGAAGAAGATGGAATTGTTGATCGGAATGTGAGGAGACGATGGCGACATTGTTGTCATCGAAGGCGGCGGCGGTTTTAGTTGGGTTTGATTTTTCTTGTGGGTTTAATTTTTTTTTTTTTGATTGCTGATGAGATCTAAGTAGATATTTTAATAGATTGAAACTAGATGTAATTGAAAAGAATATAAAAATCAAGAATCTTTAAATGACTAATTGATAATTGATAAAATACATGTGTTCAAATGATAAATAAGATCAAAAAAAGTAACTAATACTAATAAACACTAAATCATATGTTCGGTGAGAGGATTAAAAGATGGATGATGATAGCAGACTTCTGACCAACATCTGTCTAAAAAGAATCAGACGAAATTTAAAAATTTAATAACTTGTATGTTTCTTTTTGAAGAACTGTTCACAATTTAAAAATGATCCATTCATTTCTTTTTTTAAAAGCAAGGGAGTTATTATTTTATTTTATTTTAAGTAGATGTTGGTTGAATGAAACATTGACTGATTATTTTTTTTTATAGAAAAGAGTTATGTTTCTCATTGTCTGATTATGTTTCTTCATTTGGGAAAAACAACTCGAAAAATATTTTGGATTTGATTAGAGAAACAAAGATGTATTACAAGAGGAACACACCAATCATCAAACAGGCGTTACGTGACGTGCCCTGGGCTTCCTCGTAACCGAATAAGAAATGCGTTATCCTTTGATGAGAAGTGTCGTACACTTCTGTTTCAATTCAGGATGGGCCAAACACAGCGGAAGACGAGAGCGCAATGGCAGAAGGCCCAGTCTAGCCCGAAGACAACCAAGGCCGACAGAGGCCGTTCCATCTCCCGAAGCCTTCATCCTCATGTTCATGTTGATGTATTTGGGGTTTTGGCTCCTCGATTTGATCATGAATCAAATGTGCCATCTCTAAGATTCGGTATAAACTTGATTCTCGCTCTCATTATTTAATATGTTTATGCTCTTAAATTGATCTGTGGTTAGTGTTTCCCTATGCTGAATTCCGTTTGAAAATTAGAAATCATTCACGCATTTTGTGAATGGAAATCAGAACTCTTTGTTTATGGGCACCGGTTTCTTTCTCAGAGTAGAAAGAGTCATAGGATCCGCATTATTCATTATTGTTTTGGCTCATCCATCAGCATTGGCTAGGTATATGCCATTGCACTCAATGAACATTCAATCGTAGTATGTTGCTATGCTTCTCAAACACATCGATTCCTTTCAAGCTAAACAAGCCAGTGAGAACTTCATATCGATTCTACCCCCTTCTTGTTTCTTTGGTGTTACCTGTCCGGAACATTGGAGTTCTTATAATCACCTGGGTTACTATTGGCGGTCCAAGATGCTGTTTCGCTATGAACAACGTAAAACGTATCCTTTGCAAACCATGGGCAAGAAAAGATATGCATGTTTGTACCACAGGTTCTTGAATCTTGGACACAAAATCTCCCAAAAGTTCTTGTCCAATTAGACTAAAGGATGATATTATTCGTGTCTTTTGAGTATTTTGTTTGGAGAATTTTGGAGAAGCCACAGAATTTTGTTTCAGAATTCAAACTGCAAGAATCATGTCAACTCCGGGACCTTCTTTCAGATAAACCTTATTGATTTGTGTACATCTCAATTCTCAAATACTCCGCATCGGTGCTGCGGATGATACTGCTGCCACATTGGGGCATCCCACATTCCCACCCCACCATCCTCTGGAAATCAATGCCTATTATATTAGTGGCAAGTAAGGACCAGAAAGACCAACATGGCCACTGCTCTGCTCTCTCTCAAATTTCTTTCATACTATGCATGCTAAATGGCCAAGCCGCCTAAGAAGCACCAGGACTTTGGTCGGTTACCAGCCGGGGAAGTTAGGCATGGAAAAACCAGAATAAGAATTTGATCATACATGCTCCATAAGCACTCATCCTCGTTTAACTGCTGAATGTTAGGAGCGGTGTCGGCTTCTGTGTCTTCTACAACGGAGTACCCTACTATTGTGCGATATAGATATGACATGCATCCTTGTGACAATGTGCAGGCGGCGATACTGATGAGTTCTTTGACATTCATGCCTGGTACTGTTGTCATATTTCATCTTGTCCCGACCTCTCTTGGTCGATGTCATATCCGACATAT
>JAOVYX010002497.1:0-11739 GCA_035668315.1 Drosera spatulata
TGTGTGATCGATTTACTTGATTCAGCGGATTTGTTTTTTCAGTTCGTGTGAATCAGAATCGACTGTCAACTACATTAGTTTGATTCAACCAATTCAACAACCCTTTACAAAGTGGGGCGTTGAGATTTCATGTTATGTTTACATAACAGTTTGGTTATTTTCTTTGCTGTAAGCTTTGTTTAGTGTTAGAGTATAAGATAACCTGAAGGTGTATGGAAAATGTGAAGTTTGGATTTGCTTATGGTTTAAAATCAGTATTAGTCAAAGAGATTGCTCATTTTGTGAAGGTTTTCATTTACAAATCAGAAGTAGAACGTAGAAGCATCAGAATTGCTAGTCTTATCCTTGCAAGGGCTATTTTCATCACAGATAGTTTGTTATTTGTTCTTATTGTTTGTGTTGTCATGTGCTAGAAGTGAAAGATGGTCACATCCTTCATCTGGTTGTTGGGAACCCTACTTCAGTGATTCAAATGCATTTCCCATTTCTTTGATAACTAAATTGCCCACTTTCTCCCTCTCTTTTATCTTACATGTGTTAAGTTAGGATCTTCTCATGTTTGGTGAAAATCTGAGTTTACAGTGCTTCAGGAACGCGAGATGGAAATCAGGTATCCCACGGGTGTGAAGCATTTTGCTTGTATTGGCTAGGATGGCCATGATCACGGTGGTGCACCAAGTTGGGTATGCGTTCTTATCCATCTGTTTTATAAAACAGACCTTATTTTGGTGAATAGGTTTAATTGTCTTGAGATTCATATAAAATTTATGTGATGAACGATTAGTAATTGGAATTGCAAATGAGTGATCAAAGCAGTGCACCAAACGTTTTACTTCTACCCAAGCATAATGTTTTGCTTACTGCTTGTACAATTTTAATTTGGTTGCAGGTGATTCCAAATGCAGTGAAAACCTTGTCGCAGTTCCTCAACCTCATGAGACACGAAGTTGGCGCTAGTGGTGTTTGTCCTAGTTTGATTAGCATCCAACTTGGGTTGTACAGCTGCTTATTCTAGATCTGACAGTAATCTGCGTGCAGTGAATCTCGAATTGTTAGTTTATCGAGATTGTAGTGTTAACTCTTTATACTTGTTTTGACTCGGCTCGACTTTGGTATTTAGTTGTATTTATGACGACTGGGGACTTTTTGTAATCTTGGATTGTATGTTGGATGTAATTTTGGAGTTTATATACTTATATCGTTGTGTTTTGGTAAGTATTGTATCAATATGTTGGATTTATATATGTATAAACAGGATAAAAGCATAAAACAACCCTCTCAAGAATGAGGAATATATCATTTCCGAACGTTTTTCGTCGCAAAGTTTTCGACGCCAAAATCACTCGTTGTCGTAAAGTTTCCAACAACTTTCCACTAGCTGTTGGAAAATTTTTCTGACGACTTTTTCTACCCGTCGTTAATTTTTCGACGATTACATAACGGTCATCGGAAAATTTCCAACGGAATATTGACAGTCGTCGAAAACACTTTTTCCGATGAGCACTTTTGTGACGTCTTGTTTTGTTGTAGTGATATATAGCTATCAGATTGCTTGGGTCAGCACCTATATCCTAGACGTAAGCTAGCTCCTAAGATAGCTACTGAGTTAGGGGATCACCTATTTGACGTCCAAATTTTTCTTATCAACGTTAAAAAAGAAATCGTTTCTTCAAGAAGCAAGTTTACTGTCGTTCAACAGATCCACTGAATTCACATCCTCCAAATTCACAGGCGTCATTGTTGATTGTTTGTGTTTTTCACCTCTTAAAATACCTTTTTGTTTCTTAAGTGTTGTTGATTTGTGGGATGGTGAGTCAAAGGTGAGTAGTTAGGTTTTGATTGATTTAATTATGAGGATGTTCGGACTGTAGTTACTGTAATCCGTGTTTGCTGCCCTTCTCACACATTTGAAATCCAATCAATAATTTTTTTAAATTTAAATTTAGAAGGTGCAGTGGTTACATTAACAGCATCTTTTTTTTCTCTTTAGTTACATAGATAGGTTAAACAGTAAGATGACAAAGGATTTTTTTTATTTTTTTATTTTTGGCTTTCTGCCACATAGAATCGTATTGACTAAATTTTTGCTCCTTTTGCATCCAGCATCAAAAGAGACCAATGCCATCTTTCCTTCACATGAACAGAAAAAAACATGTACCGACAACTGATAAATCATACCCTGTCAATACGATCCATCCATTCCTTGACGGGACGCAAGAGCGCACCTAACTTCTCCTTCTTATAAGTCCTCTTTTCGACATCAGCAAGCTGACCAATGATCCCCTATAAAGAGTTTACATAAAAACCACGAATCCATAAAATTGTTTAGATATAAGTATAAAACATAAAAAAAAGAAAATAAATAATCCATACCATGACCTCAACATGCTAGAAATCACAATCACCACTTTCAAATACAATTGTCACAAAACTATTTATCATCTCTTCATTCATACCTTGTCTCTACAACACGGTCTAAATAGATTTGAACCTCAAAGAACCAGAAGCTCGTTCATCCGGATGAGCCCATAAATGGTCACTAGTTAAAAGAGGAAATCACGAGTTACTGGATTCAAATAAGGAAGCAATCAATATATGGTTCCAACAACAAATAAGAAAAAATGATATGTAGTTACCTCAATTTGACATCATTGATGTATTGTTCCAACAATGCATGATCCTCATCCTCAAGAAGAAATTGATCATATAACTTCTTTAGTGCGGTTAACACCTTAGAAGCACCTTTTTTTTTTTTATCTTGAGGTTTTACTCTCATATAGGATCATTGCTTTTTTCTAGTCATTCCTTTTTCTTTCACACCCTCCAGAATGGATTCATTACTTTTTTAACATATAGACAAAATATTTCTTATTGTATATTGCTTCTTGATTGCTTTTCTTCATCATTGGTCTCAAATACTTCATCCTTCTCCTCTCCTTCATCACACTTCTCATTTCCTTCATTCTCGGTCCCATGAACTCCATCCTTATCCTCTCCTTCATTTCTTTCATCCTCGGTCTCAGGAACTCCATACTTTTCCTCTGCTTCATCACTCTTCACATTTCCTTCATCTTCTTCCTCTCCTGTAGTCAATAGCTCTCCATCATGAAGGTTAGTCAAATTTTCATTAATGATACTATTAGCATTATCAATTGGTGACTAAACTATCTTAGTATTCTCACCCTTCTCAAGAACTCCATCATATGAAAGCTGCTCATCAACATTCTCATCACCATTCTCAAGAACTCCAACAACATCAACATTCTCATCTTTCTCATCAGCATTCTCCCTTTTCTCATCAACATATTCCTCATTCTCACCCTTCTCATCAACCTCATCATAAACATTATCCCAAACATTCTAACCCTTCTCAGTCTCTTTCATCTCCTCCTCTTCCTCCTCCTCCTCCTCAAATCTCACTTTCATCTCTCTTTCCCAATCAGTTCTCCTCCTATAATGGACCTCGTAATTTCCATGACTCCCATGCTTCATGAGTCTCTATAAGTTTTTCTCTTCTATCTACATTTCTTACTTCATCATCCTTTTCTGAAGACTTTACAAGCTTCTTCGAATAAACAACACCCTCTGCAAGTGTTGTTTCAGCCTACAAAGTGGATAAGACCAGGTCAACTTATTATAAAGAATAGTGTGTGTAGTCACCAAAAATTCAACAAAATTTTATGATGTATAATTTTCATATTATGGATGTTTACTAATCAATTATATAAAATTGATACAGAAATCCATTGCATAAAAAATGTACCATATTTTGGATATTCTAGTCCAATGATTTGACCCATTTCAGAATCAGCCAAAAACACAAATCAACTCAACCCATAAAACCTTTAAAAAGAAAAATCATCAAAATACAGTAACAACCCATGATCAGATCAGAGCCTCAACTCCACCTCTAATGGCCAACAGATCTATCTCAAACCTGTAACAAACTCTCGAACGTGTCACAACTCCATATATCATCTCGACTTTCCCACTTTCCCACTTTCCCACTCTATTCAACAGATCTATCATAGACCACTATAAATACCCATAAAATCTAATGACCGAGATCATCAAATCTTAGCATCCATAATCAGAGAAAAGCATTAAGCAACATTGTCATAAAATCTCCTCCAGGGTCCTGTTCGAAGCAACCAACGGAGGGCAGTTACAAATGTTCCTTTCACCACCAGGAGTTTAACACGAAGAGGCCAATTCCACGGTGGGGTTCCTTTCACAATGATCAATGTGACGATTCCTAGCTTGGAGTTGTTGATGACTTCCTTCGACAACATCATCTAGCTGCCCGACGATAATCGACGTTTCGGCGAGCTACTGTCCAGTCACCCCGAAGCTTGACGACGAGTTGAAGAGGTAGGCTAGCCTCTGATCAGTTCATGTTCCGGCTTTAATTCAAAGTACATGATGAACATGCTTATCATTTGTGAGTGTTTTAGGTCCACGTAGGCTACACATGTGCGTACAAAATCATAGGCTATGTGTCTGTATGGTACTCATATATTTTGATGTTAATAATTCAATGTGTTAAACTTGGGGTGGTTGAAATTGCTTACATCATTTCGTTTCGTATGTTGTGATTAACTTGATATGTTAGGAAAACTTTTCGCACAACATATGCTTAATTCACTTAATTCATATTTAGGTGAGGTGGCCTAGTCAAATGCTTGATTATAATTTGTTTGTGATATTCATAAAATAGGTAGATTCACACTTAAAGGTCTTTTAGAGCCCTACTTAGAGCCATTAGGATACAACTAGTAATAAAACCGAAAACAGCAGAAAAATTCCTAAATTTAGAACTACACATGGTGTGATCCCCTTGGATATATAGTTAACCATAATAGAAAGTTCGATCATAATCTTGAACTACGTGATGACCTGATTTTGGACTTCGTCAAATAAGTAGGCAATCGTAAAGCGATTCAGTCACATAAATATCTAATTTTTCTGTTTGCAAATTACCTAACCTGATTGACCTGGAAAAGTCGAGCAGTTCAAGGAAGTTGAGAAAAATTCATCTATTTTTTATCGTATTAGAGTTGTTTTGACTCGAGAAATCATCAATCCTAATAAAAGGGTGACTCAAGGGAGTTGTATGTTTGGTTTAGTGAGGTTAATGTGTTTTTGTTCAATGCACACTGCCTTTATAGGGATGGATTTATAGATATGCTAATGTCTTGACTCGTACCATATTCCTACTCTTTCACTCAAGGTCCACATGACCAAACAACCGACCTCTCTTCACCTACTTTGTTTTTGTTGGTCCCAGCCCCATATTGGATTGCGATGCACGCTTAGTTCGGCTAAGAAGGTGGTTGGTATGTAAATTCTTACAACTAGATGTCTTACTCGGGTTGAACCCTTGTCCTTGTATGATTAGAGTGTATACAGATAATGATCCTCACGATCATTGAGGGATGGTGAGTGGTGCCTTGTTAAGTGATCGCTTAGAGACATGTGGATGAGTTCATGCAATGTGGCGAGAGAGGAAGACAAATTGGATTGCAAAAAATATGTGTTATGACACTTGTTTATTTTGATGGTTTGAGTTTCTGATTTTACATTATTCTTGTTCTTTTTTGTGTTTTTTCTTTTGTTTAGGGACAAGCAAACGCTTGGTATGGGAGAGTTTGATGTGTGTGTAAATATGCATCATTTTCTTAGTCAAAGTTGCTTGTTTGTGTCAGTTTTCTTGTTAGTTTGGGTCATTTTAGTTCTTTTTATTATTTAAGCATTGATACTGCTGTATTTTGTGTTTTCGTTACAGATATAAAGAGTTTGAATCATTTTTGACACTGAGCTGCTTATGAAGAGTTTCATAGCTGTTTCTAGAGTTGTTTGATGATTTCAAAGGATTTAGGACATGTTTACAACTTGATTGGAGTTAAAATAAAAAAATATGCTAATTTGCTGAAGAGCACGACCGTGCATGGCAGGCACGGGCCATGCAGCATGATGAACTAAAAGTCACTGAGCACAGCGAAGGAGAAAGGAGCATGGGGCGTGCACATTAGACACGGGCCGTGCGCCACCCCCGAACTATTTTATCTTATCTTAGTATTTTAGGGAAAGTTTGTTATTTTTACTTCCCCTCTCTCTCTCTCTCTATATATATATATCCACGATCTATTTTCAGAGATTAACACACAATTAATTCATCGGTTTTATATCAGTTTTGTGAGAGAGAAGAGAGCCGCCGACTCCGTTCCAGTCTCTCTTTCTTTCGATCATTGAGAGGACTACCAAGGACGATTAAGAGCTTCGTGTTGTTGAGCTTCATTCATCAAGGAGATCATCGTCAACTGTTTGTAGACCAATCTTCATTGGTCTAGGGTTCTATCTTTCCTACTTTTAGTTATATCTTGTAATGATTTACATTGATCGTTTGATCTATTTTTCGTTGCGTATTATGACGACAGTAGCGTAGAACTCTAGTATGGCTTAGTAATTGGATCGCGTTCATGGATTTTTTAAGACATGTTATTTGATCTTATTAGTTTCATTGTTCTATGATTATGTTATCAAGTTCACATGTTAATTCATCCATAATTGCTAACTTAATGTACTTGGATTAGCTATCTTGTTACATTGAGGATGCATGTATGCAGTTAATCATTCTTATTTGATAAATATTAGTAGCAAATCGTAGATTAATATCATTCTTGTTTGGTTAATCTGTGTGTATGAAATTGAATATGATATGAGACTAATTTTTGTTAGATCATTATCCTAAGGTGCTAAGTAAAGTTCATAATGCGACATATCTACTCTATGTTATATTCTTGTTTTAACATAGAGTAATTATGTTAGTTTGGTTATGTCATGCTTAATGATAACAAATGAAAATACTCGACAATTCTTATTTGTAACTAATAACAATACCTATCATAAATGAACATGAAATGAAAATTCTAGTTCGTGATTAAAATCCATGACGAGTGACAATTACGTAAGCCTTACACTTTTATCAACTTGGTAGAACTTTTTCAAGAGCAATAAATCTAAAATTAAACCTAGTCAATTTCGTATCTTCATTTTATTTTCGTTCTTTCCAACAACACCCCCCCTTTCCCTCCTAATTATAGTTTCATAGAAAATTATAAAGATTAGTCAAATTATTTTATAACGTAAATCAGTTTCCTATGGATTCGACCCATGCTCATTGCTGCTATATAAATTTAATTGTCCAAAACCAGTAATACGGATATAAATTCTAGTTTGCTACGCGTTTCGAAGGGTGTTGACAGTGGCCCAGCTGCATGGTTCAGGAACATACTGTGAGTACCACAACATGGCAAGGATCATATTGATAACCGAACTTCTCTACACAACAAGGTTGAGGACCTTATTCAAGCAAGAAAGATTAAACCTCCGATTAAGCGCCCGCAACCTTACATCTAGAGTAATCCACTGTCGATTAATATGGTAGAGCTTACTTTAGAAGATGAGGACGAACCATTGTAGCTTTACTATGAAACTTACGAGAAACCCTTCCAGCTTTACTATGACAGTGATGATGGCTCCAACAAGTTGGCTTTTGAAGTTGAAAAGATGAAAATTAGTTACGTGTTAGCTACGTCACTTGGTGAGGAAGACATGTGAAGCCTTCACCCCGAGTGACTGATCAGGGATCTGAGGAAGTAAGAGAGAAGTGCGCTATAGGCACACCCAACAAGGAGGAGATGGATATAGTCAACAAGCTCAAAGCCATAAGCTTCCCAGCCTCTATCTAGACCCTTCTAACCCATTCTTCGGCCCATAGAAGAGCTTTAGTCAAGAAGCTGAACCATGAAACCATCTCCCTGGATATCGACCCAGAAACCCTTGTGGCCCATATCTGCACATGGAAGCAACAAAACACACCGCTTACCTTCTGTATACCCATAGACCTTACCTCGCATAACAAACACTTGTACCTAGCTGTTCAAGTTCATGGAATAGGTTCCTCGAGTTCTAGTGGATGAAGGCTCAGTAGCTAATATTTGTCCTCTCCTTCAAGCTCCTAAGCTGGGACATCAGGAATTCTACCCTTCCAGTCAGAGCATTCAGGGATATGATGATGTCGCTCGACAAGTCCTTGGTACATTGATTTTACCTTTGAACTTTTGCACTATAGAGATTGAAATCGAGTTCCTCGTGGTGGATATACCCTTATCGAATAGCATGCTCTTGGGTCGACCCTTCATATACGCCAACCGAGTTATCTCCAGCTCCCTTTTACAGACCATGCTCATTGATACTACTCAGGGTGTGATAAAGATACTTGGAGATAAGAACTAACCTTTGTACAAAGTTGATTGTTCCCAAACTCAAGATTCAGTGACAGGTGGGTTCGATGTGTATCCAACTGCTGCTAAACAAAGCTTGATACCGATCTAAACCTTGTCAAATCCAGTTGATTATGAAGTGATAATCGACCTTTGAAACCTAACCTCAAGACCAGAAGTAGCAAGTGTCTCTATTAAGCAACATCCTTTATGAAGATAATGTCGAAGATGAGATATTTGCTAGGGGTCAAGCTTGGCGAATACAAGACAGGAATATTCGAACCCCTTCACCTTCCTCTGTACCAAGTCAACTACAGTCTCAGTTACAAGCTAAATGTGGAACTAAAAATCAAGAAGGCTCCTTTCACTTCATGAAGGATAGATATGTTGCGTCAGTACTGATTACCAAGGGACTTCCTTTCTAGGGGTTCGAGATATTTCATGATCTCTGTTGGGCCGAATTTTCTTCAGATACAGATACAAATTTTGAGACAACATCAGATTCTGAGTCGTTTTCAACTATCTCTTCCCTCTCTGAAGGTGACCTTAGCCAGCTTTTCCTATAAGTTTGTGTCATAGAGTTGGAGGAGAGCCCGCTAGCGTGTACCGAGAATGGACGAGGAACGATGCTTGATCAGGAGACTCCTTTTGGTACCAAGATGGAGGAGACTAAGGGCATCGATCTTGATATCTGGCCTATCCCTTACCCTTTCAATGTTTATTTTGAATTGTCTGAATTTCCTTTCATTTCCTCTACTACGGAGGATAGTATTGATTTACTTTTCCCTTTCATTAATAAATGAATGATATTTCTAGTTATTTCTGCTTGAATGACTTTAATTCTTGCATTAACGGCATAGGGTCCATGCAAAATGATAAAGATAAAAATGAAACAACAGACGAGAGACGAGCAGAACCTATTGAAACAACCCTCGACATAAACCTTTCCAATGGCCCTAAAAATCACAAAATGGTTAAGGTTGGAACAACAGTCTCATCACAAGAGCATTCATAAATGGTAGCACTTTTGAAGGAGTAGATTGATGTGTTTTCATGGTCTTATGAAGATATGCCGGGAATCAACAGAAATATAGCTCAACACCGTAGCCCCCTTTTTCCTGGAGCTAAGAAGCAAAAGCTTAGGAAAATGAAACCTGAATTAGAGCTTAAGGTTAAGGAGGAGATCATGGGGTTATTATAGGCTAAGTTTATTCGCACATTGAAACTCGAAGTGGTTAGCAAATATTGTAGCAATACCGAAGAAAGATAGTAAGGTCAGGGTTTGCATGGACTTCAGGCAACTAAATGAGGCGAGTCCCAAAGATGACTTCTCCCTATCGAGTATAGACCTGCTGGTTAATAATATGATGGGCCATGTACTTATCAGCTTTATGGATGGATTCTCAGGATATAGTCAGATATTCATGGCGCTGAAGATGAGGAAAAGTTGTCATTCATCATACCTTGGGGGACATTTTGCTGCAGAGTGATGCCTTTCTGTCTTAAAAATATAGGCGCTACCTATCAGAGGATGACGGTCATGCTGTTGCATGATATGACTCATAAGGAGACAGAGGTTTATACGGATGATATAATTTTCAAGTCGAAGACTAGAGGCAGTCACTTAGTCTCACTTTGCAAGTTCTTTGAGAGGTTAAGAAAGTTTAATATGCAGATTAAACCTTCAAAGTGTGTCTTAGGGTTACAAAAGGAAAGCTCTTAGGCTCTGTGAACACTGAACATGGCATCGAGGTAGGTCCCGAGAAGATTAAGTCCATAACAAACATGGAATCGCCCAGATCAAAGAAGGAGACACAAAGCTTCCTTGGCAGATCAAAGAAGGAGACATCAGTAGATTCATTGCATAATTGACAGACACATGCAATCGATTTTTAGAACGCTATATAAAGATGCGCCTGAAGTTTGGAATGAGGATTGCCAAAAGGCTTTCGACCGGATCAAATAATACCTACTTACTGGTGTGCGTTGTCGTAGGTGCTCCGAATTATACCCCACTAAAATACTACTTATATAGTATTACAATGAAGGATCGTTCCCATGAGGAACAATGATTCGAATTAAGTTTACTAAATGAAATCAAGGTGTGAAATGTTCCTAAGTAGGGGGTTGTTGCAAGAAATACCTAGAAATGAAATAAAATAATTAATTAACTAATAGACATGAGACTATGAAATTATAGGTTTGTTTGATCTATATGATGAAAATGTAGTTGATAACATATAAAGTCTATAGCTAGTGGATCAATCATTGACAGGAAAATTATATTTTTATTACATTTTGATAGGTTAGCTACAACACATAAAGAGATATGATATGTATTCTTCCATAAGATATTAAGGATAGTTAAAGAGAGTAATTATCATTAATGTGAAGACCATGAAGCATTCCTAACCACAAGATTGATGGAAAAAGAGAATTCCTATACAATCTAGTCCAAATATAACATAATATAGCAATGCTTATTAATATAAAAGAGAATATATCTTTTGATCATTAATATATTTTTGATCTAAATACGATTAAAGAGATAATCAACAGCTGTAGATAAAATCAAGAAAAACCCTAGGTGATCAATCCAGAGAATGACATGAAATATGATAGGAATAAAAACATGTTCATATGAATACCAAAATAACTGCAATAGACATGAAAATTAAGAACAAAGTCTCATGATCCAGATCATTAGATCGTTTACATGTCTCTACTGACTAATATACGCTACGACCATGACTACAATGAAAACAACAATACAAGATTGATTGATTGAATCCATCAAAATCACAGAGATGGTATGATGATAAATGGTGCTTTGCGTTGCACACGTTGACTACCATCTCCAATACGTCGATCGTCTTCCTCTAGATCTAGATCTAATTTTTGTGGAGAGAAAAGAGAGTCTTTGATATGATAAAACATGACCCCTATTTATAAGGAAACAATTAAAATCTGAAAATAACTGAAATTCCTAAAAAATTGGATAAAAATCTCGTGAGAAAAATACGTGTCACAGACATTAAGGAGCTTGTCATGGCCGTGACAGCCTTCACTAGTTCATGGTGTGTTTTGTAGGTCTATAACGGTCATTATGGGTACTGTAACGATCGTTACGGGTACGATAAAAGTCGTTATGGGTACGATAATGGTCGTTGTGAGCTGTTTCATGGTCATTACAACCTTTTTCATGGCCGTGAACACCCATACTGGTTTGTCTTCGAATTTCCTTGAGTTTCATGGCCTCCAAGACTTCTTTCATAGCCTCCAAGACATCTTTCATGGCCACGAACATGTCCATAATGCACGTTTTCATCAATAAATGCTCCAAACTCATCGATTTAAGCTCAAACTTGTTCTTCGATCTTTACAATCATTGTTCCAAGCTTCAAATCTTCACACGAACATCGTCCATCATCCTTGAAATAGCTTGCCATGTGAA